>JASDQU010010711.1:279469-290146 GCA_032191745.1 Picea mariana
GAAATGCTGAAACTCAATTTAAAGGCAAGATTAATAAAGTTCATCGAATGGTGCAGATAAACTTGAATATGATTGGAGGGTTACTGTGCTCTCTCATAGTTAATTTATCAGTTACGAATCTGTTAGCGAAACGGACTCATGATTTCTTATTGGTTGGCATTTCAGCTACTCGGACGGTTGTTTTTATTTTGCCTAAGGAGATGCAAACGAGAACCACCGTGGGTGTGTGTATAAAAGAAAAAGATACAGACTGTGCAAGGCTGTTGGTCATTTTGGATGAAAAATGAATGAAACTGTAAGAAATGGAAAATCATAGGATGCACAGTGTGAGACGGAGAATATGCACAGTGTGAGATAAAACTCAGAGAAGAGTAACAAATGAGGAAAAGACTTGAAGAAGAGTAGAATAACAGAACAAGTTGAAGTAGAGAAAAATGACAGAACAAGTTGAAGCAGAGCAGATTTGCAGAACAAACAAAGGAAGAGAAGAATTGCAGAACAGTTAGAAGAAGACCAAATTTACAGAACAAAGAAAGATTGGTAAGAATCGATTTATCTGTGTAGTTGTCTATTTATTTATTCATTCATATTCCAGGGTGGTTGGGAGGTGCTAGGGAGGACTGTTGTCCTCAGAGGTTCAAGTGGGAGCTTGAACATAGGGAGTTGTAGCTTCCATCTGGTTGCAGCCAGAGAAACCAGGGTGGCAGGGTGGTGGAGGGGAGAACAAGTTTTCTTTGTTATACAGGTTTGAGCCTATGTAACTGGAAGTTGGTGCTTCCATCCTGTTGGTGCTGAAACATTCGGGGAGTTGGTGCTTCCTTATAGTGGGTGCTAGAGAAACAAGAGAGTCGGTGCTCTCAAACAAGTTGCAGCTTGTAAAACAGAGGTAGCAGCCTCACATTGAGTTGGTGCTCAATTATAGATGATGTACAAAACTTAAAAGATTTCCTATAATTTCGAAGAAGAAGAGGTTTTATCCCTTTATGGGTTTCCTCGTGAAAATCTGTCTCTGTGTATACCTTATGTTTGACTGATGCTCTTTACTTTTACTATCCATATGCTGTATAATGTTGATGATCACTTGAAGAAAGATTAAGAATGTTTTAATAGACTTAAAATTGTTTAAGCTCAATAACAACTGATTCACACCCCCCCTCTCAGTTGTCTTAGTAATTTCAACATGTAGGATAAAAATTCCTTCAAAGGAAGGGTATCCAAACTATTCATCAAAAATAAAAAAATAATAATTTCAACAATCTCCATCATGCAATGTTTGTCTTGTACATCTATATTCTTGTAATTTTTATCTTGGACATTTGTAGGATCCCCCTCTCTTTGACATCAATGAAAAAAACATTTCCAACAATCTCCCCCTTTGTCACTGATGGAAACCCTTATTCAATTCTACAATACTCCCCATGTTTTCAACTCTCCTTGTGTATGCAATTATTCCTATGTTTGCAACTTCTCCCTCTTTGAGATCAATGGAAAAGGATTGCTTGCCCTGAGATTGTGCTTCCCTTTACTTTACAAATCGTTATTTTTCATGTAACAATTCTTCAAGTAAAATCATTTTGACATGCATTTCATCCTTTAGTTTTCAAACCATTATGTAGTTCTAATCCTTCAAAGTATATCTCTAATTTCTCACTTGTTGGAAACTGATCATTATCCATGATCTCTTTGGTTCAAGTATCCAAGACTGATCCTTATATTTGATTGATTTTATTGAACAAACCCTCCACTCCAAATTCATGACATTGGTCTTCTGAATGGGTTGAGTATTTAGTATTTCAATTTGTTTCTTCCTCCACATTCCTTTCTGACAAGGGCCAATTAGATGAATTCTATCGTCCAAAATATTATTGTAAACTTGAATTTTCATATTCACGAGGAAATATCCTGACCTTACCTTTTCTAGAAATGTGGTGTACATGTTTTGAGTGAGAATCAACATAGTGAATCTGCCTTCCATATTCATCTAGGTTATCACATCCTTTCTCATAACAAATAGTTTCATCTCTCTCTCTCTTTCTTGTTTCTTTTCCTTTTCAAAACCTTTGAGTATTCTTATTTATGGTTTGAAAGAACATCTCCTTCCTTGTTATGTTTAAGAGAGTTTGTTATGCTGCTTCTACAATATTGTGATATGTGCCCATAGTTGTTGCACTTATAACATTCAATAATGTAATCAAGTAGAGGATCAAATGAATTGTAGTTTTTGTTAGCAAACCCATGCCAACTTATAGTTTTGTTGTTCACATAATCATCCTTTCATGTTTTGTATGGACCTATATTTGTTTTTATCACATGGTGACTTCTTGTATAATCTCTAGAATCTATTTCTTTATGACCAAAATTATTGCAAGAAAAACAATATTTAAGAAAGAGATTTTGGTATTGGTTGGTGAAAGGACTTCTTGGTGGAATAACTCTTATGGAATAATTCTAGTTGTTCTTGTGAGAAGAATCGGGAATATGCTAGTCATCGTTTCCTTTCCTACTACTACACTCATTATTGATGGATCCTTTGAGATTATTAACATATCTTTTAGGATTTTCTTCAGGAGTATTTTGATTTTCATCATAGCCCAACACAATATTGATGAATGATGACTTTTGGAAACTAAGGATCTCATTTAAAGTTTCGATGATCTTTTTAACCTTCAACTGAGAATTTGACTTCTTCGATTTATCTTTTAATTAGACAACATCAGACTCTAACTTCACACATGTTTCTTCCTTTACTTTGAGATGAATTTTCATTACTTCCTCTATTCCTTTTGCTTCTTCTAGCTAAATCTTCACAACGATAATTATCTTCTTTGTTTCTTCAATATCATTATCCTTATTTTCATGTTTCTCCAATTGCACCTTCAACTTTATATTCCTTTTTCTAAGCCTGTATTTTTCTTGTAGGGAACTAATGAGTTATGCTTCAAGATATTCTTCTTATGAATCTAACTTTTCTTTCTAAACAATAAGATTTGTTTCCATGGTTATGGAGAGAGATTCCTCATCATCATAACTATATTCCCATTATGCATATGGACACTTAGGGAAAAAAAATTAGAATAAAAGAGATGTGCTCATTTTCACCATAGACAATATCTCAATATTGTCACCCAACCATAGGAAAAAAGGCCACCCCCGAGAACCTTAAACCTTGACAGACAAAATAATTCTGGAAGCAAACCCTAGAACCAATAGAAAACCAAGTTGGGGTAATTCTCTCCAAATTTAGTGTACCAAGTAGAGAGTCCAAACCATAACCAAGGAAGAAATTTGAAACCATAACCAAAGACCAAGTCACTACTGAAGCAACTTCAACTCTCCTCCAGTCGTGCACACCACTTGTCCTTATGCAGTTGTGAGAGTGAGTTAGTACAAATGAGCTCTAGCGCCCTCTATTTATATTGTTCCAATTCACTTAAGTGGGTCAAATTCTCTTCCTAGAGGCTAATAAATTAATATTAATTATTCTCTTAAGTCGACTTGTCTTCTAGGATTAGTATCCAATGTTTTGGGGTTTCTCTTATTTCCCGAAATATTCTAGTCTCATCAAAGGTTACACATACAAGTTAATACCTCCCAAAATTACCATAATATCAACACTCCCTCATAGCTAGGGAGGTATTAAAGGAAATGGTCTTGAACATAAACATACCATTCAACCAGAAGCATCATCATATACACACAAAATATCTCATGATCAAATCATGAGCACCATCATCATTATCAAACTATATAGTCTCCATAGAAATCAGAATAATGCCATCCAATAGAACACAACTGTGTTTATTCATAGTAGTATACAAATGCTATCTAGTGGTACACAGCCACTCCTAGTAGCACACAACTACTAACCAGTGACACATAGTCACTGCTAGTGCATCACATACATCATAGTAGAATATAGCTACTATCTAGAGACATATAGTATCCACAACAATCATATCATCTGATATCAATAATTCCATGATATAAACTAGGTCATTTGGTCCATTCCTCCACTCACATCTGTGAGATCTAGAGGAGCATATTCCCTCGAAAAGTTAAACATCATCCATGGGATATCTAGACTATTCTTCTCAAGCATATAAGAACAACTCTACCTGATTTATAAACCTGGACCATTCAACCTAATTGGGTCATTCTTTTAGAACAATTCATAGTGCAACCTGGAGAGAATGAGTCTGTCCTAGGCAATGACTATTCCTGATTGTTGAACCTAGACCATTCTTCCATCACAATTCATAGTGAAACCTAGAGAGAATGAGTCTTCCCTAGGGAATGAATTTTCATACCATTTCCTACAAAAATGATTGTCTTGCACCATCCTCCTACATCA
Source organism: Picea mariana (assembly GCA_032191745.1). Lineage (NCBI taxonomy): Eukaryota > Viridiplantae > Streptophyta > Pinopsida > Pinales > Pinaceae > Picea > Picea mariana. Next base: position 283,821 of record JASDQU010010711.1, read on the forward strand.
GACGATTCTTTGAAACTGATCACAATTGTGAACTTTGAAAGAATGAATTATCAGAGAGGTGGACCATTATGTTTGACCACTTCTGAGAGTGACTTACAAGGATAATAACTATCCTAGATCATTCCCCCACGCTATCCATAAGGGTAATCATTTTCTATGGTACATCAACAATATATTGGACCATGAATGCCCGTTCTAGACCATTTTTTGAATTCGAAAATGGCTTTCCATCAAAATTATTGGACCAGTTTCTATACTTGAAAGTGACTGCCTAACCTGGACCATTTTCCAAACTGGAAAATGACTGCCCATATATCAATAACATATCAGTGCTCCGTCCCAGCGTGGGGAGTAATCATTTCCCTTTCCAATATGTAAGTCATCTCCATGAGTACAATCTTGTCCCTTATGTATGCAAACTTTTCATATTGGACATAGGATTTACCAAAATATATGTTATCTTCTCATCAGTGGAGATATACTGGAGAACCAATTCTCCCCTCTAGAATTTATCATGGAGAAAATAGTACTTTATCTCAATGTTCTTCAACCTGTCATGGAACAACAGGTTATATGAGAGCTTCACACAACTCTAGTTATCACAATATATCATGGTCAAATCCAACATCTGATCAAACAATCTAGAAACCATCTTATGGAGCCACACAACTTATGTACAATCATCACATGCTACAATATATTGTGCTTCTGCAGTGCAACATAATTTTGTTTCTGCTAGCCCATGATATCATGGCAAAACTCAAACTAAAACATATCCAAGAAGCACTTCTTCTGTTATCTACACTTCTTGTTCAATCTAAATCAATAAATCCATGTACTTGTATAGCATAACTCAAACGTCCCATGAATAAATTTCAAGTCATGATTTGCAATTATTCAATTCTCATGGCTAGGTTCCACTTGGAACTATTTTCACAACAAATAAAATATCTAGCTGAATATTCTCAAAATACATCAACGAGCCATTCAATTGTCGATACAGGGATGGGTATACTAGATCAAAGTATTCTAAAATTCTTCTTATATGGAATCATGGGAATTTTCCATGGATTTGCAATCCATTATGCTAGACTTATGAAGAACCATTTCGATGCAATTCCTCTTTCATAGGAAATTTTCACCACAATTTTGATGTACATGAGAGGCTCTATACCAATTTTCTTGAGTCCATACAAGGTCTTCTTCCATTTTCATACATGGGTATTTTTCTTGTGTACCTCAAAACTTTGAGGTTTATCTATATATTATTCTTCTTCAATTACTTTGTTGAGAAGAATGTTATTTACATCCATCTGATGTAAACTCCAACCCATGGATACTGCAAGAGATATAATGGTTTAGGTAGAGGTATATCTAGTTACTGGAACAAAAAAAATTGTCGTCATAGTCTTCTCCCTCCTTCTGGGAGAACCCTCTAGCCCTGAATCTCGTCTTGTATTTATCAAGTCTTTTTCACATTTACATACATTGTTCTTCATCAAAACTTCCTTCCATTCCTTATTCTTGACTACGTCTACTGGGTTCAAATCATGCTGGTAGCTTTATAATTTTTGTTATAATAACTGGTTCAATTTGGTTATTCTGGATTTTCTTTCTTTCGTAGAATATTAATGTTCTTCCTCATGTTCCTCTTAAATGTTGGAGTCGATGGAATATTCTATATATTCCATGCCCTTCCTTCTTGAAGGTTCCAACTTCTTCCTTTTGTCATAGAAACATAAATGTGGATGGACAACCAAGGATATTTAAGGCTTCCTTTTGAAGAAGACTTCTTCTAGAGTCAAGCTAAACACATGTTGCTTATCATGGTTGCTACTTCCAATGAAGAACATGGACATATACTTCAAAATATTCATGTATTCTTCAATGGATCATATCATTGGGGATTAAATCCCTCCTAATCCCGACTTCATGCCTGAATGAGCAATATCCAAAACTTCCTTTTTTTTATTCTGAGACTGCATGCTTCTTGAATTCTGTAATCAATTAAATCTATATGAGAGAGTCCATGATTTCGTCTGCTGCACCTCTCTTTTTACTCTACAAACTATCACAAGTCTATTTTGGTTTCTTTTTTATTACTCACTTCCTATGAATCTGACTCCCTCTGAGTCTCTTTAAGTTTTTTTCTATTTATTCTGGTTTCTATCAATATGGAAGTTGTTGCAAGCATTGTGTCATCCTTATAAACTTCTTCTATGACATATTCCAAAAATATTTTTCATCAAAGTTTTGTCAACATATTTCACAAGGATACCTTCCTGGAACAAGACAAGAAGGAAAATAAAGATCCAATACAATATGTTTATGATAGGAAGTCGAAACAAGAATAAGGACAAGGAGAGAGGCAATTTCTACAATCCTAGAAATACATATTCATGATAACATTCATGAAATAACCTTCTTGAGACAACAAGAAAAACAATGTTTCCAATACAACATCTTTTAAATGAAGGATAGTTTCTTGGTAGTATTACTAAGATGATGTTGTCTTAGAACAAGAACAAGAAATATCTCCTAGATGAGGTGTTAGTTATGTAATCACTCTGTACATTCCCAGAGGTTGTTATGAGGTAAGAAGAAAATTATCAGAGGTAACCTTAACCAACCGCTTTGAAACTGGGAGCTAGCCCTTCTAGTTCCATAGAGGGATCTCTCTGTGAGTTTTAGATTTGTTTGAGTTTTCAAGATTTTAGGCTAGTTAGAAAGAATATAACCAAGTTGTTTGTATTGTTTTTGAATGAAGTGGATGAATATCACTTATGCTTCCATTGGGCTATGGGGTCTGTTTTTAAAAGATAGAAGTTAAAGATAAATTTTACAAGATTCATTTCACAGGGCGAGATAGTGCTAATGCTGGATTCTTTAGGAATAAAAATGATGTATTGCTGAAAATGTGAGATATCAGTTAAAACAAAAAAGCATTTAAGAATTTCTTTGTTATAACATCAGAGGAAATTTTTTTTAAATCTATAAAAGATTAAGAACATAGTACACAATGGTAAATTCTACAACTTTAACTTCTTTTAAAGACTAGATTCAGAAAGACAATATGATAACTGAGAAGGAAAAACTTGTACGCATACAGAGGGAACTTCACCAACAATTGACATGCAAGAATCCTGTGAAACTTCTATTTGTATTACTAGAATAACTTCTTGATAAAAATTACAGCAACTAGAGCTTGCTCGAGCGTAAAGATCAACAACCCTCAATACTTCTAAGTTGGAAATATTTATAATAAAAGCTACAACGACCTTGTCATTAATGATCAGGACGTGGCAGATTCTAAATTTAACTAACTAACTCAACAAGATACAAAACTTTAGGAAATGTTAATGATGTGTCGAATTCTTTGAGCTGATTTTGGGGAAGGTCGTTGGTGAATCATATGCACGTCTTTGTTTGATCTGATTGTTAACTAGACTTGGACACTTCATCTCCTATTCTTTCAAATTGCATAGCTCTTCCCATTGAAGTTGACTGGGAATAATGACTATGAGTAATCTTCGGTATATTTCATCCATCTCTGTGTACTTGGAAAAATTTGGTCTGACGATGAAAATATACCGGATCTTGTGCTGTATGCTGATGTCTGGCTGCAAAGTTTCTAAGAACGTGTTGCCTATTATGCTTCCCTATGCTATCACCAATTCTTGTAAAGGGTGTGTTTTCCTAAGAGATAAGCCGCTTTGGGTGGAAAAATGAGAAGAAGTGTGGTAAAAACCCACTTACCCTAGGTTGGGGTGAAAATGCACATTTGATTAAGCGGTAGGCAGATTTGGGTGGCCATAATTTGCATGCCTGGATCTACGGTCAAGGTTAGATTCTGGAGCCCCCTTGCCATTCTACCTTTAAAGTGAGGGGCGGTCCAGAATTAGATGTGTATCTCTCAACGGTCTGGATTGGGGAGCCCGGATCTATGGTCAAGGTTAGATTCCAGACCCCCTTTTCCTATCTACCTTTAATAAGGGGGGGGGGTCTGGAATTGGTGGCTTAAGGATCCCCCCCCCTTGTCACATCTATGATTTAATCCACTACCATCTATCTTTCACCTCATATCTCACCTCCACTTAGTGCCATCCTGGCACACCTTATCCCCTTTCGCTCCCTCTCGCCTTCCGACACCTGTCCGAGTCCCTTCCATGTCGTCCCGCCATAACCAATGTGTCCTCCCTAGAAAAATCATATCCCATCACCTTTCCTTCTTTCATCTATCACCCTCCTGCCCCTTGTCATGTGTCTCACCCCTGCCACATCCTTGGTCACTTCCCTTTCCTCTTCCACGATGAGCATGCCAAATCATCCCTGCCTGAACTTTGTTCTTATTATGCTTCCTATCCTATGCCCCATTTATCGCACCTGCCTACAAGTCTTTCCAAGCAGTCAGTTGGTAGACCCAGGTGGCACCATGAGAATACCTCCATGTCCCGAAAGGTAGAGTTGACCAGGTTGTTCCCGACCCCAAGGAGACAGTTATTGAATTTTGTTGGTGATAGTTAGACATCGTCTCCACTATAAATGGAAAGACCAAAAAAGGACCTGAGATAGGTCAATTCTTCTGCAAGGTGCCAAGAGTCCGATTGTGTCTGACATAAGCGCATGACCATCCATAGAATTCAGGTGCACTCTACTAGTAAACATGTAGACGTAATGTTTTTAATGAAGAAGTCTCGGTTTTTCTGTTGTTATTTTCTTTGGGTATATGTAGGTAGTTTTCAGATTTTGTAAGGATCGTTGGTAGAGCTAAGCTCCCTATTGTATGGTTTTGATGAAGCACTGGTTTCTCTGATCATGTATGTGTATCCAAGATTTCTTGTTTAAATGGCAGTCAACTTTCTTATTTACTCTATTTTCCTTCTGATGCTAAGGAATTCATGATCAATAGATTCACATGAACCATTGTGACTGTGTTATGATAAATGATTTGCTGTAATGCTGTGATATTCCTTAGTTTCCTTGTGATTTAAATTCTAGGAGTTCTCGTGTTTAAATCATTCATCCTTGGGTTGTTGAAAGGCGTGACGTCTTCGGTCGACCTCTACATTTTCTCATTAATGTCTTCCTCCTACTTACCCTTACCACAACCTACTGACTAAAGTTAGACTAAGACCTAGCTTGTTCATACATAGTTCAGTCCAGGATTCTGAGTTAAAATGATATCATTTTGAGTCTGCTCTCTTTTGGTCACCCTTGATAAACAAATTGTGACATAAACAGATGGGTGTCGAGCTTTTCTCCTGCTGCAATCCAGAAGTGACTTCTGATGCTAACACCCTATATTCTCGAAAATTTTGAACTATATTTGGCCACCATGGCCATCTTCTATTTAGTTACACCTGAATCAGATCCTCAGAATCTTTTTAGAAAGGGAAGGGCCCTCGAAGGAGAAACTTTTGTTACTGAACTAGGTATTTTTGACCTTTCTCATCTTCCTCTATTAGCAACTGAATTTTTTGTTTCTCAGTTTCCTAGCCAACCTGTTACTGAAGTTTCTTGTTTTCTAAAATTTGGGAGTGTTTCTGCTGAGTTTTCTTCTCCTGGTCTGGGACTGGAGGGAGAAAATTTTTTCACTCCTATCTCCCCCGACATTGCAGCTTGGTCTAGACCTAGGACCACAAGAGATTTACCCACTCCTAGCCTCGCCACCCCTCCTTTTATTACTATTGCTGCTACTGCAGAGAGAGAAGAATCTTCTCATTCAAGCCCTATATCCTTCTCTCTGAATCCTCCATTGTTTCCTTTTCTACCTGAAATCTTATCCAGTACCCCCTGTTCGAACTCCTTCTCCTCCTAGTTCTCCTCCACCTAATATTCCTATGGCAGGAGAAAATCCCCCCATGACTAAAATGGAGGCTATAATAGCTGCTAGGTATGCTCCCCTTATGTTACCTCATCCTCTCAATGCCCTTCCAGTAGATGGCTACCTTAAGTAGTTACCCAGGTTCACAAGCGAAGGAGACATATCTATAGAACAATACCTTGAAGCCTTTTACATTTTCACAGATGATCTTGTTATCATGCATGTAGACGTATGGATGAGGATTTTTGTTTGTAGACTTGAATGCGAGGCTAGGAAATGGTTTAAGGCCCTGCCTCTTGGATCTATCGATGGGATTGAGGCTTTGGAAAATGCCTTCTTGAGACAGTGGGGAGATAAAAAAGACTTCATGTATTACATGACAGAGTTTGGGTCCTTGAAACGAATGGAAGGAGAGTCTATCTCTGATTTCTCCAAGAGATTCAATAAAATGTACAATAATATTCCCGCTGAGATAAATCCCTCAGAAGCCTCTTCCAAAATC
>JASDQU010010711.1:290195-333518 GCA_032191745.1 Picea mariana
GGCTGTGGAAGTTGAGTCAAATATATTGGCTGTTGACTGGCTCAGAAATAAAGTAGATAGAGATATGCCCATCATGAGAGTTGAACCCTCCTCATTAGGTTCCTCTTCCCTTCCCCCCCAAGGGGATGAGGTAACTAAAGTGCTAAAATCACTTTCAGCTAGGATGGAAAGGTGGGAATTAGAAGGGAAGCCCATATATAGAAATCCCCAAAGTACTGATAACAGAGGTTTCAGGAGGCCAAATAATAATGTCCCTCAAATTATGAAAGGGAACAAAGGAACATAGATAGAGACGACCAGAGGATCCAAACCCGTCTTCAAAATAACCTTGTTGTTGGTGAGGAAGGAGAGGAGATAGATGAGCTTGGTCCTAAAATCCATTGTTTTGGAGACACCTCCCCTTTCCCCCATTTGACTCAATCCACATATGAAGAATCCCTTATGAATAATCAAATAAATGAGTTGGGTAAGGGGGATAAGGCCAAAGGCAACAGTCCTAACAGATACAACCTCAGGTGAAAGATGAATGAAGGGAAGGCTGATATTCTTGATCAGCCTCTTGTAGCAAAAAGGCTTGCTAAGCCTACAACACGCACTACCAAGGAAAGGATCACTCAGAATATTTCTCCAACAGCCAAAGACCCTGTCCCTGAGGTAAGAGAATCTCCTAAGCCTCCTTCTTCCTTTAGTTTTGAGCATGAAATTCAGAAAATTAGAATTCCAGTACCTCTCTTGGAACTAGTTAAAAATGAATATTTCGAAAGGTCCCTCTCTAGACTACTACAATCTGAGTCCCCCCAGCTTGCGACAGTCTCAGTAAATCTCCAAGATGAAAAACCAGTAGTCATCTTAGTTCCCATGGTAAAAGACAAAGACGATTCATCCCCTCCCTTCTACACATCCCTGAACATACATGATAAGGTGCTGCATAACTGCCTGATGGATTCAGGGGCTTTCCATAACCTCATGCCCAGAATAGTCATGGAAGAATTGGGACTGGAAGTAACAAAGGACTATCATGATTTGTACTCTTTTGATTCAAGGAGGGTGCAATGTCTTGGAGTCATCAAAGACCTAGTAGTATCATTATTTCAGCTGCCCATGAAGTGTGTGGTCATGGATATTATAGTAGATGATGTTCCCACCAAGTTTGGCATGTTGTTGTCAAGATCGTGGATTAAAAATCTTGGAGGGAAATTATAGATGGACCTCACATATGCCACCATTCCCATCTTTGGAGGGGAACATAGAAGGTTGTATAGAGAAGCTCAGCTAGCCTAGATTGTTAGTGATGAAGCAGACCCCACCAATCATCCTATATTTGCACTTGATATTGATTTGGGGTCTAGTTTATTGCAGCTCACTGATGCTCCTGAAACCCCTCTTCAAATCAAGAAACAACCCATATCTGATCAAGAAATACCTCCCCCAACTATGTCTGTGTGGAAAATGTTCTTCGACAGAGCTTCTTCTAGTGAAGGTGCTAGTGTTGGAGTGGTTTTTGTGTTGCCTTGTCAGGAAGCCATTTCCCTGTCATACAAGATAGAGTTTGAGACCACCAATAATGTGGCTAAATATGAGGCTCTTGTTCTGGGTTTAAGGGCTGCAAAAGAAATGCAAATTAAGGAGGTAGTAGTGTTCGGAGATGAAGAGCTGATAGTTCAATAGATCATAAATGATTATCAGGCTAAGAATCCTCGACTCATAAGTTACAGAAATGAGGTATGGGACCTAATTGACAATTTTTTCTCAGTATTCAACATTTTATTTATTCCAAGAGAGGAAAATACTTTGGCTGATTCCCTAGCTGTTTCGGCTAGCCAGTTTAAGATTCCTTTGCCTCCTAATATCAAGCAAGAGGTCGAGATAAGATATAGGCCCTCTATACCAGACAATATCAAGCATTGGAAGGTATTCGAGGATGATCTAGAAATCAAAAAATTTCCTGAGTCTATCGATGAATTCTCTGCATTGCACATTGATCAAGATCTTGATCCCGAAGGTGACCCTCACCCTGAAGCATTTTAAATTTTTTTTTCTAATCACCATATTGTTCAGTTGCCTAGCAATCACATTCAAAAGGATTAGTTCCTTTAGAAATATTGTTCGATGGGAATTATGTGGCGGTAAAGGGTAGGGTTTAAAATGGAAATGCTAATACAGATGAGTGCAACATTGGCACATGGGAGGAGCCTAAATTCGTCAAGTTGTCGAGCAGCCTGTCAAGGGAGAAAAGTGCCGAGTATACTAAGTTATTAAAAGAATTTATCGATGTGTTTGCATGGACTTATGAAGACCTTAGTACATATGACACATCTGTAATTGAGCCCAATATCCCACTCAAAGAGGAAGCTAAGCCTTTCAGGAAAACACTAAGATAGATTAACCCCATATTGCTGCCTGTTATGGAGAGAGAAGTGAAGAAGTTGTTAGATGCCCAAATCATTGTCCCTCTGAGATATTCTGAGTGGGTGGCTAATCTGGTGCCAATAAGAAAGAAGGGTAAAGAAATCAGACTATGTGTTGATTTCAGAAGTCTGAACAAAATCTCAAATAAGGACAATTACCCCCGACCTAAGATGGAACACATATTGCATAGGGTGACTGGTGCATCCAGGATATCCATGATCGATGGCTTTTCTGGTTACAATCATATATCATTCCTACCTGAGGATAGAGAAAAAACAACTTTCACCACTCCTTGGGGCACATTCATGTATGCCAAAATGCCTTTTGGATTGATGAATGCAGGAGCAACATTTCAGCGAGCCATAGACATAGCCTTCATTAGGGAGAAAGATCAGTTTTTGATGATCTATCTGGATGACATCACTGTCTTCCCCAGATCTAATGAAGAACATTGTTGTCACTTGAGGAAGGTTTTCTTGAAGTGCCAAAGGTTTGGCCTCTCCTTGAACCCCAAGAAATATGTGTTTTCTATGAAGGAGGGGAAGCTATTAAGCCATATAGTATCAACAGAGGGAGTGAGAATTGATCTCAACAGGGTGGAGGCAAGTCAGACCCTGTCACTCCTGAGATCCAAGTAAGAGGTCCAATCTTTCCTGGGCAAGATTAACTTTCTGAGGAGGTTCGTCTCAAATTTTGCTGAGTTGGTGAAACACATCACAATCATGCTCAGAAAAGGAAATGAAGTAAAGTGGACTACTGAGCCCATAGAATCTTTTGTCCAAATAAAGAAGGTATTGACTGAGGTGCCTATGTTGATCAGTCCTAATTATTCCAAGGATTTCCTAATTTTTATTTTTCTTCTTTTGATACAGTAGCAGCGGTCTTATTGCAGAAAAATGAGGAAGGGTGAAAGCAACCCATTTCCTTCTTCAATAAGGGATTAAGAGATGTAGAAATCAGGTATGAGATCATGGAGAAACAGGCCTATGCCTTGGTGAAACCTCTCAAATATTTCAGTGTCTATGTCCTGCACTCAAAGGTGATTGCATATGTTCCTTCAGCCTTTGTGAAGGACATCCTTATACAACCTGACATAGATGGGAGAAGGGGAAAGTGGATTTCCAAGATCCTTGAGTTTGACCTGGAGGTAAATCCCACCAAGTTGGTTAAAGGGAAAGGTTTAGCCAAGCTCCTGGCTGAATCTAACTGTAAGGATTTGGGGTTAAATTTCATACATATTCGCTCAGGAGTTAAATCCTGCTAATGAAATGGGGAAGAGTAAGGCAAGAGCTCTAAAGCTCAAAGCAGACAAATATTGCCTTATTGACCAGATTTTGTACTAGAGAGACCCTTTAGGGGTGTTTCTAAGGTGTCTGAACCCACAGGAGGCCCAGAAAGTTATGTTTGACTTCCATTACAGCCTGCGTGGAGGGAATCATTTCTGGAAGAACACAACCCACAAAATTCTCAGGTCTAGGTACTATTGACCCACCTTATTCACTGATGTCTACAGAGAAGTCATAGCCTGCATCAAATGCGAAAGGTTCTCAGGAAAGAAGCATCTCCAATCTCTGCCACTAAATCCTGTAGTATCTTCAACACCCTTTTAGCAATGGGGTTGGACTTCATTGGAGAAATTCATCCTCCTTCAAGTGGCCAGAACAGATGGATCCTGACTACAACAGATTACTTCACCAAGTGGATAGAGGCTATCCCCACTAGGAATGCTTCATAAAAGGTAATTATTAGCTTCCTAGAGGATACTATAGCCAGATTTGGTTGTCCCAGTAGAATTATCACTGATAATGTTGCTTCTTTCAATTTTGAGCCTCTAGTTAAGTCCTGTGAGAAGTTTGAGATTTCACTGATTCATTCCACCCCCTATTATCCTCAAGGAAATGGGATGGCAGAATATTCCAAGAAATGTCTGATCAAGCTCATTAAAATATTGTTGGAAGACAATAAGAAGGCCTAGGATTCAAAGCTCAAATTCCCTCTGTGGGCCGATCGAGTGACAACCAAGAAGTCCCTGGGCACCTCCCCTTTTCAACTTGTTTATGGGAAAAAAGTTGTATTTCTCACTCAGCTGGATCTCCCTGTGGAAAAATTATTTCAAGATTATGAAGGAGAGCCAGATCATATGGTCATAAGAATTCATCAATTGGTGGAAGTGCAGCAGGCAAGAGAACAGGTATTGAACAGAGCTCATAGTCATCAATAGAAAATCAAGCAGGACTTTCACAGGAAGGTCAGAAAGGAAGAATTCAAGCTGGGAGATCTGGTTCTTAAGTTGGATGCGCCCAGGCAGGATAGAGGAAAACACAACAAGTTTGATGCCCTCCGGATTGGACCTTTCAAAATATCTGAAGTATTCTCGAACAACACTTACAGGTTGCAGGATTTGGAGGGCGAAGAAGTTTTTAATGGCCTAGTAAATGGGCATTTCTTGAATAAATGTTTCCTTTAAAGCCTTAGACGGCTCCTCTATTTTTGTAAATATTGTTTTTCTATTTGTTTTCAGCTTAATAAATGACTCCATAGCCCAAAAAAAAGGCACTGGAACTGAAAATGAGTCCTTAGAGCATCACAGGGACGACTCTATCCCCCATGGAGCCTAATGTTATCACCAATTCTTGTAAAGGGTGTGTTTTATTAAGAGATAAGCCCCTTTAGGTGGAAAAATGCGAAGAAGTGGGGTAAAAACCCACTTACCCTAGGTTGTGGTGCAAATTCACAATTGGTTAAGTGGCAGGAATATCTGTGCAGCCAAAATCTACGTGCCCAGATCTACGGTCAAGGTTGGATTCCAGAGCCCCCTCACAATTCTACCTTTAAAGCAGGGGGGTCTGGAATTAGATGCACATATCTCAACATCCTAGATTGGGGATCCTGGATCTATGGTCAAGGTTGGATTCCAAACCCCCTTTGCTTATCTACCTTTAATAGGGGGGGGGTCCGGAATTGGTGGCTTAAAGCAGTCCCCCCCTTGTCACATCTCCAATTTCCTCCACCGTCCACCTTCTGACATTTGTCTTCCACTCCATATCTCACCTCCACTTAGTGCCATCCTAGCACACCTTATCCCATTTATCTCCCTCTCTCCTTTCAACACATGTCCCACTCCCTTCCACATCATCCCACCATAAGCGACGTGTCCTCCCTCGAATAGTCATATCCCATCACCTTTCCTCCTTTCATCTATCACCCTCTTGCCCCCTATCATGTGTCTCACCCCTCTCACTTCCTTGTTCACTTCCCTTCCCTCTTCCATGACGAGCATGCCAAATCATCCCCACCTGAACTTTTTTCTTACATTGCTTCTTATCTTATGCCTCATTTATCACACTTGCCTACAAGTCTTTCCAAGCAGTCGGTTGGTGGACCCAGGTGGCATCGTGAGAAGACCTCCATGTCCTGAAAGGTAGAGTTGACCAGGTTGTTCCTTACCCCAATGAGGAAGTTATTGAAGTTGTTGGTGGTAGTTAGACATCATCTCCACTATAAATGGAAAGCCCAGAAAAGGACCTGAGATAGGTCAATTCTTTTGCGGGGTTCCAGGAGTCTGATTGCGTTTGACATAAGCACACGACCATCCAGAGACTGCAAGTGCAGTCTAATAGTAAACATGCAGACATAATGTTGTTAATGAAGAAGTCTCAGTTTTGCTGCTATTATTTGCTTTGGGTATATGTAGGCAGTTTTCAGATTTTGTAAGGATTGTTGGTAGAGATAAGCTCCCTGTTGTATGGTTTTGATGAACCATTGGTTTCTCTGATCATGTATGTGTGTCCAAGAATTCTTGTTTAAATGGCAGCCAACTTTCTTATTTACTCTATTTTCCTTCTGATGCTAAAGAGTTCATGATCGACATATTCACATGAACCATTATGACTATGTTATGATAAATGATTTGTTGTAATGCTGTGATATTCCTTAGTTTCCTTGTGATTTACATTCTAGGAAATATCATGTTTAAATCATTCATCCTTGGGTTGCTGAAAGGCCTGACATCTTCAATCGACCTCTACATTTTCTCATTAATGTCTTCCTCCTTATTACCCTTACTACAACCTACTAACTGAAGTTAGACTAAGACCTAGCTTGTTCATACATAGTTCGGTCTAGGATTCTGAGTTAAAATAATATCATTCTGATTCTGCTCTCTTTCGATCACCCTTGATAAACAAATTGTGACATAAATTGATGGGTTTTAGGCTCTACTCCTACTGTAATCTAGGAGTGACTTCTGACGCTAACACCCTGTATTCCCAAAAATTTTGAACTATCTTTGGCCGATGTGGCCAACTTCTATTTATAATCGGGAAGGGTCATTAACTTATCATTTAGGACCATTAAGTCCGGGAGACATTTCTTCTGTAGAGCTTCGATATTACTGAAAAATCTTTGAACTCTTGCATCCATAGTCTAGACTTTCTCTTCCAACTGCAGCATAAGTCCTTTCTTGGTCAGAACCCTATTGACTTCAAGGATGGTTTCCATCCTGTCTTCAATATTCAAATCCTCTAATTCTTCCTTGGTTTTCAAATTCAGGAATCTAATGATCCGGCTTCTGTGGGAATTTCTCCTAGCTCTCCTTTTATTTTCTCAATAGCCTGCATGTTCCTCTGTACTAGTTCTTTTTTCTCGAAAATGATTTTAACCATAGGCCATATTTCATTTATGGATTTGGAGATATCCATCCAAATATTTTCCTTGGCCTCAACAAGTGTCTTCCTCGCCACTGTTTTCTTTCGAAGCTACTGCAATTCCTTTTTGAGATTGTCTGATGTTTGCTTCTCCATGGAATAGCTTGTTTGGTAAGAAGACTTGAGCTACTAAAGATCCTCAAGCTCCTTTTTTAGTCTGCTAATTTCTGTCTCTTGCAAGTCCATTTCCTCCATGGATTTATCTAATTCCACTGTCTTTTCCAGAGATGTCAGTGGAGTTTCTGAGGGAATTTCTGCTATGGAGGTTTCTGCTACAGATGCTATGCTTACCCCTATGAGTGGAACTGCACTCAATGGAATGACTTCCATAGGCGATGATTGTTCCTTCTCCTTCACTAACCTTTCCAATTCTGCTTCCATCTCTCTCAACTGTGCATTCTTCTCCATGATCAACTTGAGCATCACGTCCTTCTCACCTTCTGTCTCAGCTATCTCCTTTTCCTGTGCATCTTCCATTGGTGGTAGTTTTAGTTATTTCCTCAGAGATGCTCTATCAACATTTTTCTTTTTGAGCATATCTTCGACTGCTTTCACATTCGAGGGGTCATACTCGATCTTGAGGACCAATTCTTCCAACGTTTTAATTTTGTTATCCTTTGCAAAGGATGATATCTTTTCTAACTTTAACTGTGTCTGAAAATTGCTTAGAGAGACCTGTAATTTAGCAGCCGAAGTAGAAGCATTTGGCAAAGTGGAGAAAACCATTTCTCCAGTTTTCCTATGCAGATCCATTTGATCAGCGAGGTGCACATCTCTGGTGTGGAACTTGAACGTTGCCCTTTTGTAGTCAGTGATTGACTTTGGGTTGGGCACCTATGCCTGCAGAAAATCCATGTGCATTCTACCTTTCTCTATATCAAATGCAGACAACATTCTATGATGTTTCGTGGATTCTTGTTTCCAAAACTGAGCATAAGTGTTGCTGGTCAGCGTTTGATTCCTATTCTTGATCAGGTCATGTTTCTAAAAAATGCTCAATTTGATGCCTCCTTGTTTTGGCTGGTTTATTAATGAAGTATCTGTCTGCTTCTTGGATGAAGAAGTAGATGCGATCTGCTGGCTGCTAGAGATAAATGGTGAATGATCATCTTTCATAGCTGTAGTGGATTGGGTTCCCTTTTCATTAGCCGTGTCAGTTGTATGACTGGGTTTTGGCCTCTTGGTGTGTAATTCAAAATCTTTAACCAGACTTCGGTGACAGAAGGTGAAGTATCCTTCCTGGGCTTTTTCTCCTTTGGAACCCATGGCATGTCATATTTCCACAGGAAACTAGCATCAAACCTCATGGGTCATATTTCCACAGGAAACTAGCATCAAACCTCTTTTCCTTCATAAACCTATCTGCTTCTTCCCCGGCGCCTCGGCTATTGCAGTTAAAAGACCTTATTGGCCCTTTAATTCTAAGCTATTGTTTCTTATTTAGAGACACAAAGTGTCTGTCGTCTGAATTTATCATTTGTCTTGTGTACTCTAGGGAAAAAATACTCATGGGTAAATACTTGGGCAGCTTGTAGGGAGCTAACTCGCATCCATATATTTTGATCTTAGTGTCATTTTGGTAAAGATACCAATCTCCAGTTTTTCTAGGGTTTGAGAGGTG
This sequence comes from Picea mariana, assembly GCA_032191745.1. NCBI lineage: Eukaryota > Viridiplantae > Streptophyta > Pinopsida > Pinales > Pinaceae > Picea > Picea mariana. The sequence goes on from JASDQU010010711.1 coordinate 298,932, forward strand.
TAAAATACTCTGAATTTCCTCATTTATTCTTGGTTCTGGTCTACCACTGATCATGCTCACCACTGGGTGGAAAAATGCTCGATGAACTCTTTGAAACTGAACTCTATGGAATTCCATATGAGCAATGAAGTCCAATATGTTACCATTTGCGGCTTCCCGTCCTTGTCCATTTTCTGCATCGAGAAAGAGAACTTATCTTATTGAAAGAAGACAAACATGTAGTCCAGTATGGAGGAGTACCAGAACATGCCCTCTATGGTGAACTTTGAAAAGTGGCCGGGATTGTTCTCCACTAGGAAATTGCTATAGTCAAACTGAGTGGTGGGTTTTTCCTCGGTAGAGAAAATGGACAGAAAACCCAATATAGGTTCATCCACCCATTCATCTGAAAAATAACCAAGCAGACAAAAGAGTGATGAAATGACTTTGTTGCCTTTTGCTGAGAACAAGGAGGAAGGATACGAGGGATTTGACTTGGGGAACTAACCATCCTACGGGAGGAAAAATTCAAATATCTAGGCTCTTTGAGGAAAAGATAGTTTATGGTATAACTCTGTTATTATTTCGATATTGAAAAGGGAGGAAGATGCAGTTCTGGGTATCTGCATCATCTGATCAATGGCCTCTGGTATGATGAAGAACAAAGTTTCTCTCGATGACGAGACTATGGATTTCTGGTTGGGAAGGTAATGAGCCTGGCATTTGAGGGAAAATTCAGGGAAATGATGGACTTGGGGGAAAAGATATAGGGGAAGATTGGACTCCCAGAGACCGATTTCATTGCTCTGATATAAGAAAGTGTCTTTGAGACATGACTGCAAATCCGTGAAGTCAACTTTGAAACTTGTGTCTGATATTAGATGATCTTTGTTGGCCAATGGGATCTTGTCGAGGTCGACAAGAGGTGGGAGGAAAGGATTTTCCCTAGCTTCTTCTTTCTTGGATTTTGGAGCCATCACTGTGAAAAATACCTACAATTCAAACAAAATGTTAGTGGTAATGGTTGTGGTTGGGCTGCTGATTGAATCATAGAGGAGACAAGGAAACTTTCTGGTGTGAGGATAAGATGAGCAATGGGCGAATGAAGGAGAAAGTCTAGTTTTGGGTGAACGGATACCCGTTGGGCACGGGGGAAAGATCAACAAGTTTAATGGATAAGTTAACCTGTAATAAATGACCAACAGGTCATTTGGAGATTGAGATGGCAGGTGAAAAATGGGTGACGAGTACGACCAGGTGACGTGAGGGTGTTGATTGGATACCAACAATGGTGAGGGGACTTTTGACGGGTGAAAAAGGGGGGATGGATTGACAGAGTTATGAGATAGGAGTTGTAGGGGAAAAAGTGGAAAGTGATGTCACGATACGACGGTGGTATGGCATAAAAGTGAAATAGATTCCTGCCACGTTAGAGTAGGGGGCCTACCAGAAAACCATTTCATTTGGGACCCCTCCCCCCCCCATCGTTAAAAAGAGAATGGTCGGGGGGGTCCGAAAAGTATTGTTATCCATCCATCCACATGCCCATTGCTAGACCGTAGAAATGAGATCTTCCTTTAATGAAATTTTCGGACCCCTGCCCCCCCCCTCCCCCCCCCACCGTTAAAGGCAGAATGGTCAGGGGGGGGGGTCCAGAATTATATCTCAGCCATAGATCTGGGTGCCAACGCCTTAGCTGTTCATATGCGCATTCTTGTTGCTCATCATTCCAGAGCACCCCCCACCGTTAAAGGCAAAATGGTCGGGGGGTCCAGAAAAACTTGTAGACCGTATATCTAAGCGCCAGTGTCTCAGTCATTCATCTATGTGATCTCTTTAATCTGCCTGCGTGAAAACATATCTGCAGTGGGGACTTAGGCTTGTGCCTTTTTATGGGTTTGCTCAACTCTCCCTGCTTTTGTCACAATGAGGGTCAGGAAATCATACTTTCAAACTTCAAATATATGAATCAACATCGATCATCATTCATGTTTTATTGAAATCAAGCCAACTAACCTATGCTCTAACCTAAGTTCTAACCTACTTCCCTATGACATTTAGCCCAGATTAAACTTTTGGACTAAGAAATTACTCTACCTTAGGGTTATTTGACCAAAATTAGGCAGTTTGGTCAAATTCATTCACTAGCTAGCCTATCTACTTGGCCAAGATTAAACAGTTTAGCCAAGCTTATTCACTAATCCTATCAACATCAATTTAAAAGGACTTGGCCATTCTTAGACTTTATGGATCAAGCCATTGTTTTTTTTTTTGTACTAGGGGAATCGGTAACAACGGAAGTATCATACTCGCGTGACACGGGGTCGAATCCTGCCGGCTGCCTTATAACCCCTAGGGAGAAACGCACAGCCCGCAAGCACGCCCTCTAAGTAAATCGGGGTGAGAATCGACCTTGAGACCTCATTTTACATAGTTCCTTCCATTTACACGGCAATTGCCAATCGGTCTACACCCCTGCGGGATGGATCAAGCCATTGTTATTGCATGGGTATTTATTTAATTTCTTTTATGCCCTCTTTTATTCTTTTCTCATTTTCTTTTTCTTCCTTTTTTCTTTTTTCTTTTTATTTTCTTTTCTTTTCTTTTTCAGGATGTAGTAGTCTTTGCAAGTCAAAAACACTGAAGGGACAACAATATAATCAACAGTTGATCCTATAAATTATAGGGTTATAAGAGTGTCTCAACTTGGGGATGGTATCCTCCTTGTGAGATGCCAAGAATCTTGTTTCTTGTGATCTTGAAGAATTTCTTCTAGAGCTTCTTCTGTTATCTGACTTGCTTTATCTTGGAAATTTTGATGACATTTTCAGTGTCTCTGGGCCTTCTCCGTGGGCTTCAAACACCTGAATAAAAACACCTACACCTGAAAGACTTGTAAAAGAAATGATATATACAATGGAATGTAATTGTGATCTCTCTAATGAGGTGGCAAGTACTGCTTCAGCATCCTACCATTTATAGGTCCCCCTGTAGGTCTGATCCATCACTATTAGCAAGTAGAAAATAATTATTTCCTCTGAAGGCCTGAATGGTGAAAGGACCCTTCCACAAGCTATCAAACTTTCCATGTTTACCTTTATCTTCATTTCTGGAGTCCCACCTCAAAACTAGATCACCCAATTGAAAGTTATCCTCTTTGGTTTTCTTGTCATAAATCTTTTTAATATTTTCCTGGATCACTTGAGTTCTGTTGTAAACTTATTCTCTAGATTGCATTAGGTGGATCATTTGATTTATTCTTCCCTGGACATTATTTGTTTCTTCTTGTGTTTCCTGCAATAGTTTCATGACCAGAACTCCTAATGAAAGGGGAAAAACTGCCTCGATGCCATACACCAACTGGTAGGGAGACATAACAATCAATCTTTTGGTGCTAATTATGTTATCCCAGAGTGCAAAAACAAACTTATTATGCCATGATTTTTTGTTTTCCTGTAGTGTCTTTTTGAGGATGTTCACCCGAATTTTGTTAGAAGACTCGGCTAGCCCATTTCCCTATGGATAATAAGCTGTCGAATGTCCCAAAGTAATATGATATTGATTACAAAAATCTATGAGCCTTTTGGATCTGAAAGCCGCTGCATTGCTAGCTATAATTTTTCTAGGGCATCCAAAACGAGACAAAATGTTAGTTTCTAAAAAATTGATGATGACAAAGTCAGTATCTTTCCTGCATGGTACAGCTTCGATCCACTTAGTGAAGTAGTCTGTGGCCGTGACAATCCATTTATGTTGGCCCAAAGAGGGAGGATGTATTTTACCAATGAAGTTTATCCCCACTGTTGGAAAGGAGATTCAACAGAGATGGGTTTCATTGGGAGTGGCAGAAGCTTCCTTTTACCTTCAAAACTCTGACACTGGTGGCATGAAGTAACCTTCTGATGAACGTCAGCAAACAGAGTAGGCCAGTAAAAGCCAGCTCTCAAAATATTGTTAGTTGTGGTCTTCTAGATCAGGTGCCCACGACAGTCTCCTGCATGAAAATCTTGAAGAACTTTGTTAGCTTCATCTTTTAACAAGAAATTAAGCAAGATACCGCCATGATCTTTCCAATAGAGATTGCCTTCCAGAATACAAAATTTCAATGCTTTCAATTTAATAAACCTAGATTTGGTCTTAGTCAAACCTGGAGGAGCCTGTAAATTATGGAGTACAAAAATGAGGTCTACGTACCAAGGGGAATTTAAGAATGCCTCTTTTATGTTTGGACTCTCCTGCTCTTCCGGTCTGTCTACTGCAGCCAAAAAGTTAATATCTAAATCATGAAAATTAGACTCAACCATCAGTTTGGCCAAACCTTGTCCTTTGATCAGTTTAGTAGGTTTTATTTCAATGTCTTATTCCAGAATGAACATAATCCATTTTCCTCTTCTTCCATCCGGATTATCCTTGGTTAGAATATCTTTAACCACTGTGTTTGGGATGTATGAAGTTTTGCGAGAGTGGAGAATATAGACCCTAAAATATTTTATAGCCTTTACCAGGGTGAAGGCTTGTTTCTCCATAATATTATAATTCAACGCTGCGTTTCTTAAAGCTTTGCTAAAAAAGGCTATGGGTTGCTCGTACCCTTCACTATTTTTCTGCAACAATACTGTTGCTATAGTGTGCTCATATGTGAAAGAGAAAAGATAAAAGTCTTTGGTATAGTCTGGGCTAATCAGAACTAGGGCTTGGGTTAGAGCATGTTTCACTTGCTCAAATGACTATTTGGACTCGACGTTCCATTTGATTTTTGTGTCTTTTTTCAACATATTGGTAATATTCCTGAGAATCTTTGCCAAGTTTGGTATGAATCTTCTAAGGAAATTTATCTTGCCAATGAAAGATTGCAGTTCTTTGATGTTCCTAGGGTGTTCCACATTCTGGATAGCTTCTATCTTGCTGGGATGTATTTAAATTCCATCTTTTGAGATTATGTGTCCCAACAGTTTACCTTCCTCTAACCCGAAAAGGATTTTCTTAGGATTTAATGAAATCCCAAATTTCTTGCACTTCTCAAACACACGCCTGAGGTGGAGCAAATGTTCTTCGTCAGATTTAGAGTAAATAGTTACATCATCCAGATAAATGATTATAAATTTCCCAGTCTCATCCACAAAGGCAATATCCATTGCTCTTTAGAAAGTATCCCCAACGTTCATCAGACCGAAAGGCATCTTCACATACATGAAGGTTCCCCAAGGTGTAGTAAAAGATGTCTTCTCTTGGTCTTTCAGATGGACCAGAACTTGGTTGTAACTAGANNNNGATCACCCTTTGTAAAATATGGTCCATTTTGGGTAAAGGGTAGTTGTCTTTGGGGGAGACTTTGTTCAGATTTCTAAAATCTATGCAGAGCCTGATCTCGCTAGTTTTCTTCCTAGTTGGAACTAGATTGGAAACCCATTTGGAAAATCTCAAAGGGACTATAATCTTAGCATCATACATCTCTTTTATTTCTTTCTCTATCAGGGGAAGCAACTTGGGATTAATTCTCCTAAGTTTCTATCTGAAAGGTTTATGTTCTTCTTTTATAGGAATCTGGTGTTGTATGATGCTTGTGTCATAGGATTTTAAATCCTCATAACCCCAGGCAAAAACATCTATATATTCCTTAAAAAGTTCAATGTATTTGCTTTTTTTCTCTGGTGGTATTGATTTAAACAGTTTTATTATTTTAGGGTTCTCTTCTATTCCTATGTTACAGTCTTCAATCTCTTTATCGCTACCTTCAATTTTTGGTTTTTTGGCCACATCGTTAAAATCGAACAAGTCTTCCAATGGAACTAAACCTTTAGGTAACACGTTATTTTTCAACTAAAGGATGTCAGAATCTACATTATTTTGATTGAATTCTTCAACATCTATTGTATTTACACTACCACTCTCAAAAACAGATTTATTTACAAATTTTTCATCATTTTCTAAATCTATGTTTATACATTCAAAATCATTTTTACATTGCAGGAAATTTTCAATTTGATCGTCATTTCCAAATACCTGCCAATATTTGATGTTTTCTGGAACCATGGGTCTGCACTTCACTTCCACTGTGTACTTGCGAGTGGGATGAAAAGGGATTTTACAGGTAGCTGCTAAAGTGGCCAGTTCGTTTGCAAGTATATTTTGTCCCCTAGGCATCACCTGCAAGTCAACCTCTGTAAAGAATTGGACAACATCTAAAACAACATTTCTATAGGCTCTAAGTCTGGGATGTTTTGCTACATACTCACTTTTCATTTGCTTGATAATTAATTCAGAATCACCCCTTACCATTATTTGCTTGGCACCAACGTTTTTCAATAATTTCAGGCCGATCATTAAAGCCTCATACTCGGCTTTGTTGTTAGTACATTGGAAGTTCAGTTTATAGGAATGATTCTTGGAGTACTTTGATATGTGGTTATGCATCCACACTCTGGCTCCAACTCCTTCTTTACTCATAGCACCATCGAAGTCCATGCTCCAGAAGTCTGCTGGCAATTCCTCATTTTCTTCAACCATGGGGTTTCTTACTTTGACAATCGCTTTATTGTCCTTTGGATCAGGTGCATCATCTTCTAGTTGTGTGATTTGTTCTTCAAGATCACCATCGTTATATAGAATAAAATAATCCAGGTCAGAGTGTGCATAATATAGTGGGTAATTGTGTGGATTTTCCTGACTATTGACCATACACTTCATCATTGTGTCTCTGTAATTCTTCTCTATTGACCGAAAACTAGAATGGTGGCGTAGGGAATATCTAGCTGGAGGGTTCCTCTCAATCTAGATCCCCAATACCTTGATATCAACATACCATACTTGGGGGGAATGTCTGCCATGACGATGTCCATCACCAAACTTTTTGCTGGGATTTGAGCCAAGGTGATACATAAGTCTTTAATCAGGCCTAGACATTTGACCTTGCTGGAGTCGAAAGAATGCAAATATTTGTAAGGTATGGTGACCTCAAGTCCCAACTTTTCCATCACGTCTTTGGGAATTAGGTTGTGAGAAGCACCCAAATCTAGCATAGCATTGTGCAATATCAGATCATGGATATTTAGGCTGATGTAAAAAGGTGCCACGATGCCATAACCAGTTTGACCGTCAACTTCAGGACCAAACATGAGCTTAGGTTGGTCATCAACAAGGTTTACTGTGTCAGAGTGGATTACAGATCCAACATTCAAGGTTTTGGTACCCATATCAGGTTCGATACTTAAATCTTTTATCACCTGAGACCTATAAGCGTTCTTCTTCATCAACTCAGAGAGGGGAATGGGAATCTTCAATTTTGCTAGTTCTCCTTCAAGGATGAAAAGAAAGGTGGTTTTGTTTAAACTCTGTACTTATGATTTATCGACAAAAACTTTGTGGACAGGTGCACCTATTTTAATGGTTGATGAAACTTCTATCCGACTTGTTCTCTCAAGAATTTCTGGAGTTTTTTGTGCAAGAGATTCAACGTCATTATGCCCAGGGGCTTTCTTGGGAAGATTTTCTGAGGTTTTCTTGGTTTCAACAACCTTTTTCGGAGAATTCTCATTAGTATTCTTACTTCTCAAGTTATATTGCCTGTGAACCTCCATTATAGTATTCTCAAAGGCTTGTTGTTATGTTTTCTCAGCTTCCTCATTCACCTCTATTTGCGAAAGGTGAAAGATTTCATGTTCTTATTGGGTGAGAAAAATAGACTCATGATCGTGATCATGATCGCCCATTAGATTTATATGAGCATCATCAAATTCCTCAATAACTTCCTCCCCATCATCATCATAATTTTCCTAGACAGGTGGTCTAATTTGCTGATGAGGTCCCCTTTGTTCTCGTTGATCCCGAGGATATCTTTGTCTAATATGAGGTGGATTTCTCCTAAAGTCCGGGTTTTTGATTTGAGGGGTAGCTTGATTCTCCCTAGGTGGGTTCCTGTCAATTATGGTGAGTCTCTCCATCATTTTCTCCATAGATCTAGCCAGAGAATCTAGTTTGGCATCAAATGAGGAAGTAGAAGGTTCTTCCTTGATGGTGACCCTCTTTTTTGTTCTTTTCTTGGCCCTTCTAGCCAAAATATTTGCCTCTACACTGACGACACTTTTTTGCATGTCTTCCAGAGTTGCTATGTTTCGTTCCCTTAATTGATATGACATGTCAGCGCCAAAACCATCAGGGAACTTTATTAATGCCAAACCTTGTGGTGGTTTGATTTCAATCGGGATAACATTGTATATATTGTTGAAATGAGTGCAGTAATCCTGCACTGTCTCTCCTTGGTTTCTTTTGATGTTCTCATACTCTAACATAATTTGGAGAGGATTTTTCTTTACCTCCCACCGGTCTAGGAAAGTCTGATGAAAAATAGTAATATCAGTAATGGTAGCAGCACATAAAGTTTTGAACCACTTTTTCATGTCTCCAGTTAGGCTTTGTGCAAATAATATCATCTGCACATCAGCTTCGTCTACTTCTTGCAGGTCAAAGAAATCGTTCATTTTGTCAACATGTTGTTGTGCATTCAAGGGGATGGTGCTATCGAACTATGGAAGTATAGTTTTATAATCTTGGGGCATGCCATGTGAAAGAGCAAACAATACCAATGGAGCACATCTTGCCACCATGATTGGTGGAGGAGGCTGAACAACAACCTATGTGATAGGAGAGTAAATGCCTGAAGATATAGAGGATGAAGATCTTGGAGGAATGGAGTGACCTGGTGTAAGTTTAGTAGAAACTACAACAATGGTTAAAATAGGAAGTTCAAGGACTGCTGAAGATGGAGCTTGTCTAAGGCCTGACCAAGATTTGTGACTAGGTCTTCAAGCTTATCAGTCTTGTTGTGAAAACGTTTTTCAACTTCAGCTCTAGGAGAAAGTATCTGAGGGGTCCTGGGCTGAAAAACGGTTTTGTCTAAGACCGTTTCACTAACAAAAATATTAGATTTTGTCCTAAAAAGACTTGTTCAAAAGGGTATCTTAGACTCAAGGTCTGGAAGAACAACTAACTTTTCTGGGATGGATAAAGACCTTGGAAGTGGGCTGTTACTCCTCGAAATTTCTGCAATGCTTTTCTTCCTGAGTAATCTTTCGAGATTATCTGTTACTATTGCAGGTTTTGGGTCATGATGAGATCTAGTAGAAATTATTTTGGGAGCCAAAACTGTTGATTTTATTCTACCTTTGGATATTTTGGCTATTTATACACAGACTTTAAAAACTTCTGAACATTATTTCTAGGCAAAGATTAGGGTTTGTGTTTTTTCCAGAAATAAAGTCGTCTTTGTTCTAGGGGAAAGAAAACAAGGGGTGGAAAGTTTGTTTTAGTTTGTCCCTAGTGGAGTCGCCATTTATGTTATCACTCTGTAAATTCCGAGAGGTTGTTATGAGGTAAGAATAAGCTTATCAGAGGTAACCTTAACCAACCGCTTCGAAACTGGGAGCTAGCCCTACTAGTTCCATAGAGGCATCTCTCTGTGAGTTTTAGATTTGTTTGAGTTTTCAAGATTTTAGGCTAGTTAGAAAGAATATAACCGAGTTGTTTGTATTTTTTTTGACTGAAGTGGTTGAATATCACTTACGCTTCCATTGGGCTATGGGGTCTATTTTTAAAATATAGAAGTTAAAGACAAATTTTACAAGATTCGTTTCACAAGGCAAGATAGTGCTAATGCTAGATTCTTTAGGAATAAAAATGATGTATTTCTGAAAAGGTGAGATATCAGTTAAAACAAAATAAAATTTAAGAATTTATTTGTTATAACATCAGAGGAAAAAAAATTTAAATCTATAAAATATTAAGAACAAAGTACACAATGGTAAATTCTACAACTTTAACTTATTTTAAAGATTAGATTTAGAAAGACAATATGATAACTGAGAAGGAAACACTTGTACGCAAATAGAGGGAACTTCACCAACTATTGACACACATGAATCCTATGAAACTTCTCTTCATATTACTGGAATAACTTCTTGATAAAAATTATAGCAACTAGAGCTTGCTCGGGCGTAAAGATCAACAACCCTCAATACTTCTAAGTTGGAAATATTTATAATAAAAGTTACAACGACCCTGTTAGTAATGATCAGGATGTGGAAGATTCTAAATTTAACTAACTAACTCAACAAGATACAAAAATTTAGGAACTGTTAATGATATGTCGAATTCTTCGAGATGATTTTGGGGGAGGCCGTTGGTGAGTCATATGCACGACTTTGTCTGATCTAATTGCTTATTAGACTTGGACACCTCATCTCATACTCGATCAAATTGCATAGTTCTTCCCATCGTAGCTGACTGGGAATAATGACTTTGAGTAATCTTCGGTATATTTCATCCATCTCTGTGTACTTGGCAAAAGTTGGCATGGCGATGAAAATATACTGGATCTTGTGTTGTATGCTAATGTCTGGCTACAAAGTTTCTAAGAGTGCCTTGTATGTTATGCTGCCTTGTATTCTTGAAAATTTTGAACTATCTTTGGCCACCGTGGCCAACTTCTGTTTATAATCAGGAAGGGTCATTTTCTTCAGCAAAGCTTCGATCTTACTGAATAATCTTTGAACTTCTGCGTCCATAGTCTGGACTTTCTCTTCCAACTGCAGCATAAGTCCTCTCTTGGTTAGAACCCTATTGACTTCGAGGATGGTTTCCATCTTGTATTCAATCTTCAAATCCTCTAATTCTTCCTTGATTTTCGAATTCAGGAATGTAATGATCTCAGTGGCTTCTGTGGGCATTTCTCCCAGCTCTCCCTTTATTTTCTCAATAGCCTGCCTGCTCCTCCATACCAGTTCTTTTTGCTCGAACATGATTTGCACCATAGGCCATATTTCATTTATGGATTTGGAGATATCCATCCAAATAGTTTCCTTGGCCTCAACAAGTGTCTTGCCCACCATTGTTTGCTTTCAAAGCTGCTACAATTCCTGTTTGAGCTTGTCTAATGTTTTATTCTCCATGGAGTAGCTTGTTTGGTAAGAAGAATTGAGCTGCTGAAGATCCTCAAGCTCCTTTTTTGGTATGCTAATTTCTGTCTCTTGCAAGTCCATTTCCTCCATGGATTTATCTAATTCCACTGTCTTTTCCAAAGCTGTCAGTGGAGTTGTTAAGGGAATTTCTGCTATGTAGGTTTCTGCTACATATGCTATGCTTACCCCTGTGAGTGGAACTGTGCTCAATGGAATGACATCCATAGGCATTGAGTGTTCCTTCTTCTTCACTAACCTTTCTAGTTCTGCTTCCATCTCTTTAAACTATGCATTCTGCTCCATGATCAACTTGAGCATCTCGTCCTTATCACCTTCTGTCTTAGCTATCTCCTTTTCCTGTGCATCTTCCATTGGTGGCACTTTCAGTTGTTTCCTCAGAGATGTTATATCATCATTTTTCTTTTTGAGCATCTCTTTGACTGCTTTCACATTCGAGGGGTCATACCCGATCTTGAGGACCAATTCTTCCAACGTTTTAATTTTGTTATCCTTTTCAAAGGATGATATCTTTTCTAACTTTAACTATGTCTGAACATTGCTCAGAGAGACCTGTAGTTTAGCAGCCAAACTAGAAGCATTTTCCAAAGTGGAGAAAACAATTCTCCAGTTTTCCTGTGCATATCCATTTGATTAGCCAGGTGAACATCTCTGGTGTGGAACTCAAACATTTCCCTTTTGTAGTCAGTGATTGCCTTTGGGTTGGGCACCTGTGCCTGCAAAAAATCCATGTGCATTCTACCTTTCTCTGTATCAAATGCAGACAACAGTATATGCTGTGTCATGGATGTCCATTTCCAAAACTGAGCATAAGTGTTGTTAGTCAACATTTGATTCCTCTTCTTGATCAGATCATATTTCTCAAAAATGATCAATTTGATGCCTCCTTGTTTTGGCTGGTTTATTAATGAAGTATCCATCTGCTTCTTGGATGAAGAAGTAGATGTGATCTGCTGGCTGCTAGAGATAAGTGGTGATTGATCATATTTCATAGCTGTAGTGGATTAGGTTCTCTTTTCATTAGTTGTGTCAGTTGTATGACTGGGTTTTGGCCTCTTGGTGTATAATTGGAAATCTTCAGCTGAGACTTCGGTGACAGAAGGTGAAGTATCCTTCCTGGGCCTTTTCTCCTTTGGAACCCGTGCCATGTTTGTTTGTGAGATAACAACAGGAGGAGATTGTTGCCCTGTCTCTTCCAAAGTGTTCACCTCCCACTCCATTTTATTTGCGAACTTCTCTATTTGGGGTTGGGGTGAATGAACATATGGAATGTTTTTATTCTTAACCCTCATCTCTGAAATGATCCCGCACGGGTCATATTTCCACAGGAAACTAGCATCGAACCTCTTTTCCTTCATAAACCTGTCTGCTTCTTCCTCGATGCTTCGACTATTGCAGATAAAAGACCCTATTTTCCCTTTAATTCTGAGTTGTTGTTTCTTCTTCAGAGACACAAAGTGTATGTCATTTGAATTTATCATCTGTCTTATGTACTCTAGGGAAAAAATTCTCACGGGTAAATACTTGGGCAGCTTGTAGGGAGCTAACTCGCATCCATATATTCTGATCTGAGTGTGATTTTGATAAAGATACCAATATCTAGTTTTTTCAAGGTATGATAGGTTTAAAATCCTATGAATCTCCTCATTTATTCTTGGTTATGGCCTGCCACTGAGCATGCCCACCACTGGGTGGTAAAACTGCTCGATGAACTGTTTGAAACTGAACTCTGTGGAATTATGTCTGAGCAACGAAGTCCAAGATGTTATCGCCTACGGCTTCCCATCCTTGTCCATTTTTTGCATCGATAAAGAGAACCTATCTCCTTGAAAGAAGACAAACATGTAAGCCAGTATGGAGGAGCACTAGAACATGCACTCTGTGGCAAAATTTGAAAACTGCTCGTGAATGTTCTTTGCTAGGAAAGTGCTGTAGTCGAACTGAGTGGTCGGTTTTTCCTCGGTAGAGAAAATGGACAGAAAACCCAATATAGGTTCATCCACCCATTCATCTAAAAAATAACCAAGCAGACAACAGAGTGATGAAATGACTTGGTTTCCCTTTTCTAAGAACAGGGAGGAAGGATATGGGGGATTTGACTTGGGGAACTGAGCATCCTGCGGGAGAAAAAATTCAAATATCTAGGCTCTTTGAGGAAAAGATAGTTTCTGGTATAACTCTGTTATGATTTCGATATTGAAAGGGGGGGAATATTTAGTTCTGGGTATCTGCATCATCTGATCAATGGCCTTTGGTGTGATGAAGAACAAAGTTTCTCTTGATGATGAGACTATGTCTCTCTGGTCGGGAAGGTAATGAGCCTGGCATTTGAGGGCAAATTCAAGGAAATGATGGACCTGGGGGAAAATATATAGAGGAAGATTGAACTCCCAAAGCTTGATTTCATCGCTCTGATCTAAGAAAGTGTCTTTTAGACACGACTGCAAATATGCAAAGTCAACTTCGCACCTTGTGTCTGATATTAGATGATCTTTGTTGTCCAATAGGATCTCGTCAAGGTTGACAGGAGGTGGGAGGAAAGTATTTTCCTCGGCTTTTGCTTTCTTGGATTTTGGCGCCATCGCTGTGAAGAATACCTGTAATTCAAACAAAATGTTAGTGGTAATGGCTATGGTTGGGCTGCTGATTGAATCAGAGAGGATACAAGGAAAGTTTTTGGTGTGAGGATAGGATGAGCAATGGGCGAATGAAGGAGCAGGGCTAGTTTTGGGTGAACGGATACCCGTTTGGCGCGGGGGAAAGATCGGGAAGTTTAATGTATAAGTTAACTTGTAATAAATGGTGAACATGTCATTTGGAGATTGATATGGTAGGTGAAAAATGGGTGACGAGTATGAATAGGTGATGTGGAGGGCATTGATTGGAGACCAGCAATGGTGAGGGGACTTTTGAGGGGTGAAATAGGGGGGATGGACTGAAAGAGATATGAGATAGGACTTGTAGGGGAAAAAGTGGAAAGTGATGTCATGATACGGCGGTGGTATGCCAGAAAAGTGCAATATATTCCTGCCACGTTAGAGTAGGGGGGCCACCAGAAAACCATTTCATTTCGGACACCCCCCCCATTGTTAAAAAGAGAATGGTCAGGGGGGGGAGGGGGGGGGGCTTCGAAAATTATTGTCAGTCGTCCATCCATGCGCCCGCTGCTAGATCGTAGAAATGAGTGCTTCCTTTAACGAACTTTCCGAACCCCCCCACCACTGTTAAAGGCAGAATGGTTGGGGGGGTCTGGAATTATATCTTAGCCATAGATCTAGGTGCTAACGCCTCAACCATTCATATGTGCATTCTTTTTACTCATCATTCCGGACCCCCCCCACCGTTAAAGGAAGAATGGTCCGAGGGTCCGAAAAAACTTGTTGACTGTAGATCTAAGCGATGGTGTCTCAGCCATTCATCTGTGCACTCTCTTTAATCTGCTAGTGTGAAATCATATCTGTAGTGGGGACTTAGGATTGCTCCTTTTTGTGGGTTTTCTCAGCTTTCCCTACTTTTGTCACCATGAGGTTCAGACAATCATACTTTCAAACTTCAAATATATGAATCAACATCGATCATCATGCATGTTTTGTTGAAATAAAGCCAACTAACCTATGCTCTAACCTAAGTTATAACCTACTTCCCTATGACATTTAGCCCAGATTAAACTGTTGGACTAAGAAATTACTCTACCTTAGGGTTATTTGACCAAGATTAGGCAGTTTGGTCAAATTTATTCACTAGCTAGCCTATCTACTTGGCCAAGATTAAATAGTTTAGCCAAGATTATTCACTAATCCTATCAACATCAGTTTAAAGGGACTTGGCCATGCTTAGACTGTATGGATCAAGCCATTGTTATTGCATGGGGCTTTATTTAATTTCTTTTATGCCCTCTTTTATTCTTTTCTCATTTTCTTTTTCTTCCTTTTTTCTTTTCTTTTCTTTTTTCTTTTTCTTTTCTTTTCTTTTCTTTTTCAGAATGTAGTAGTCTCTGCAAGTCAAAAACACTGAAGGGACAAAAATACAATCAATAGTTTATCCTATAAATTATAGGGTTATAACAAGTTCATATTTGCAAATAAGTGAAATCAATAGTATAAGCTTCTAAGTACTTATCAATACTCACTTAAGTGACAATAATAAATATGTCAAACTTGATATGTAGACTTGGAGTCATCCTACTGTTCCACTTTGATTTATTTTATTTTGAGAAAAGTATCCTTTCCTACCTATCCCTTAAACTTAAAACAATATGCTTTATTGACAGAAAACTCAGTTAGAGAATACGGTCTGAACCTTATAAGATATTGACTAAAACCAACTTATAACTCCGACTAAGTTCATAATGCCATAATAGCCAGCAATATATCAAGTCAAACTAGAAGAGTGTGTTTATCTTCTAAATCTACTGAATCCAAGATCACTTCTTTGGACAAGATCCCTTTTACATTCCTACAAACACACTCATTATAATGATACAAATTAAAAGAGCATGTACAAGTACATACCTTTGTTACCCAACTGTGACAATAAACCTTAGAATGACTTTGCTAGACCAAATATTTAGCTACTAGAGGATTGGTAAACCTCATAATGTTCCTTTTAGTATATTTATTTTTGGCACAACATAAAATTTCTTCATTCTAGGTGTTATTTCTTCATAACTGTCGTCCATTTTGACTTTTGACAGGTCAATCTTAGATTTTGACTTGGTCAAATGTTGACTTGGTCAAATGTTGACTATGACCAAAATTCCAAATTTGACATCTTGGCTTGCTAAGAGTGCCAGGAGGTGTGCTAGGATAGGGAGCATGAGGTTATACAGGAATTAGGTCAAGCTCTTCACTTAAGGTGCCTCAACATGAGGGTTAGGGTTTCATTGCTATAAAAAAACTTTGACTGCAACTGCAACTGAGCAAATCCTCCCAATCTACCTTCCAGTGGTTATATTGTCTGAAGATAGTGTGGGCTCATAACCTGTTATAATAAAAGAGATGTAATTATTTTCATCATAGACAATATCTCAATATTTTCACCCAACTGTAGGCACAAAGGCCACCCCTGAGCACCTTAAACTTTGACAGACAATAATTCTGGAAGAAAACCCTAGAACCAATAGCCAACCAAGGTAGAATACTTCTCTCCAAATCTAGCATACCAAGAAGAGAGTCTAAACCATATCCAGGGAAGAAATTCCAAACCATAACCAAAGACCAAGTCACTACTACAACATGTGCAAATCTCCTCCAGTCATGTGAACCACTTGTCCTTATGTAGTTGTGATAGTGAGTGAGTAAAATTAATCTCTAGTGCCCTTATTTATACTTCTCTAGGTCAATTAACTGGGTTGAATTCTCTTCTTGGAGGATAAGAACTTAATATTAATTATTCTCTTGAGACAACTTTTCTTCTAGGGTTATTATCCAACGTTTTAGGGTTTCTCTTGGTTCCCAAAATATTCTAGTCTCATCAAAGGTTACACATGGAGGTTAATACCTCTTGCAGATATTGTAATTTCAACACAAAATGTCATATTCTACCACAATTGAATAATTTGATGGGTGGATTACCTTTGTATAGTCTAGGTCCTCCTTTTAACTTTCTAACAAATTGTGCTTCTTCTGTTTCTGATTCATAGATGATGTACACTTCATTACCTTGAAAATTTCAGAATTTGATAGGCCACTCAGGATGAAATCTATTGATTTTTCATTTTTTCATTTGAATCCTTCCCATCATCACTTGTATAATATCTTCTGATTGATTCCCAAATACCAAACCCAAGTTCCTTCAAATATGTCTTCATTCTTATACTCCATGATGCATAGTTTGTTCCATCTAACAAAGGAGATATGTTTTTAGGGATAACTTGTTTATAATCCATATGTGATTGAGATCTTTCTTCCCATGGTTAAACTATTTTTGAAGGAACCTACTCTAATACCAATTTTTGAACTTATGAACTTATGCTTATACTGAGTGGGGGGGGGGTGTGAATCAATATAAGATACTTTTTACTTTATTTTACCATTCATCAATTATTCATTAGTTGAGAAACAATAAACACATATAAACTCAAATCATCATTCATAGAGTTTTTGATGGAAACCCAAACAGAAGAATAACATAAACTTATATTTATAAATGTCTGTATGCACCAACCTACTAGAGACACCAATCTCCTTAACTGAGCACCAACTCAGAAATATGTAGGCACCAACCTACCAAATACACCAATCTCCTAAATTGAGCACAAACTCAACAAAAACTATAGGTACCAACATACTATAACAATATTTGCAAGAACCAACCTACTAGAGACACCATTCCACTCAACTGAGAACCAACTCAACAATATATGTGAATACACCAATCCAAGATATTCATACAAAGAGTAATTCTTACTTCACTTGCATACTTCATTCCATAGACAATCCTTCAATACTTAGTCGCATGTAGCCTTCATGCACTAGTGAGCCTCATAACATCATTCCCAGAATATAATCATTGTCGACATAATCAAAACCTCAATACAACACAATTTGAAACATCACAGACCTCCAGTTCTTTATAACACAACTTAATAACAATAAAAATCCTAATAAAAACCCCTTACACTTCTCTTGTACACCTTTATATCCCAACAAGACACCCGAACTCATTTAGCGCACCTTAGATAACTAATGTGCACCTCAAATCTGATCTCTTGTTCGGTTTCTCTTAAAATGCGAACATCTATCCTATATTTATAGTAATTATTTCCCCACTTTCTGACTGGCTGAGAATTACTGAGCCGACCTCAATTTTTTGGCTGGGTTGTTGGATGGAAAAAATCATATATCCTCATTCCTAGGGAGTTAGAAGGAATTCCATATACCCTTTGAAAGGTATTGGAATAACATTTGAAACCGTATAAATTGTGCCTCCATTTCGAGCTATTTATGTAAGGTAAAAGTTCCTTCAAATATAGGGTATCCAAATTGATCAACAAAAATCCAAAAATAATACTTTCAACAATCTCCATCTTGAAATATTTATCTTGGACATCTATAGGCTTGTAATGTTTATCTTGGACATATGTAGGCTACCCTTTTCTTTGAAATCAATGAAAAAAATATTTCCAACACAAGTGGCACAAAAATATGTTCCTTGTCATCATCCTCACCACCAAAATCAAAATAATGCCAATCATACTTTGAAATATTTGCAGATGAGACATGAAAGACAAAATTGTGGACTAGTGTAAAATACCAGGATAGATTGTGGTTGAATTGCTATATGATCATGGAATCATTTGACCAAATTGTTGAGGACATCATATCATTGTGTATCATTGACTATACAATCATGCAATGCTCCTCTTAATTATTAATTATGTCCTTCAAAGTGATTGACCTAGGATTGACCCCACATGAATTTCAACTAGAGATTCGACTGAATTTTAGATGTTTTTTCCATTGAATGGAATTTTTGAGAAGAACTATTGATACTACTTATTTCTCCGTCAAGGAGGGGGGTCATACTTGAAGTTGTTGATATGCAAACCCAACTGATGTCTTCTTCTTGACTCGACTATTTCTTCTTGAATTGAATTCAATTTGCTGAGACCGAATGAACCATGTTAAACTGTTGTCGGAGATGTAATACTACTTATGTTGGATACAAAGACTGTCTACAATAATAGATAATGATTATATTTCATTATTGGTGGTAGTGTTCATACTTCTTCGAGAGTCTTTCTTTATCGTGTTTGATCTTTTTTTCATTTAGAACAAATTATGAGACATGCAATTGGGAGAAATATCTGTCTCATCTAGAAACTAAGTGTTTAAGGCCAATAAGAAGCTCGGGCGGAGCATTTATTTACCATTAATTTTAAACGATAAGAGTTGTAGACATGGGGAAAATTATTTCCATCCCTGGTGGACTATGTGTTTTGTTGTAGTATTTCCAGTAATGACAAAGGGAGAGATTCTTGGAGTTATTTTCATTGATGTCGAAGGATTAATGTTTTCATTAATTTCATATTATGGTTTTACAAATACAAACAATATATAAAAGGTTTATTTATATATAGGTTTACAAGTATATTAAAAAACAGGGTGCTCATGAAAAATTAAAAAGTTAAATGGTGGTTTCAAACCCATGGGAGAGTTGCAAAATTAGTTTTAGGTCAGTTTTGCATTTTCTTCATAATTTCTTTTTAGAAAATTTCAGACTATGAAGTTCCAAGGATGTAAAAGAGAGATCTCTGGGTACATTTGGTTAAAATTTCAGATGTTGGTTTGCTATACTTTCTGATATATTCCATGTGGAAGTTAGGGTTCCTAAATGTTCTTGAAATAAGTTTCAAACATGTCACTTTGGAATTTTCTCTGTAAGTTATTTTCTGAGATGTTTCATACCATGAAAATGCTAGAGGTAATATCTATGGGTACACGTCGTTAAAATTTTGGGTGTTTTTTTTCTAAAATTTCTTAGATATTCCATGTGGAAGTTAGGGTTTTTGAATAGTCCTGAAATCAATTTCAAATAGATCAGTTTGGAATTTTCATTATAAATTATTTTTTAGTACTTTTCATACTACGAAATTTTCAAGGATATGAGGAAACATACATAAGTATCTTAGATAAACATTTTAGAATTTATTTTCTATACCTTATTATATATACCATGTGGAAGTTAGGATTTCTAGGTGGTCCTGTAATCAGTTTCAAACAAGTCAGCTTGGGATTTTCTCTATAACATCTTTTCTGGGACTTTTTAAACTGTGAAATTTTCAAGGATCTTAGGAGACATACCAAAGTACCCCAAGTAATAATTTCAGAATAATATTTGAGAAATTGGATACAGGGCATATTGTAAAGGTTCATTGTTTGGAAGAGGCCAAAATAACAAGCTTTAGGAAAGTTACAATAACTTTCATTTGGAAATTCAAATTTTCGTCAAACCAGGTGAAGGAAGAAGAAGAAAGAAGACTCAATGAAGTTAATGTGAATGTTATGATCTTCTGAAGAAGATATATTTCTAAGTAGAAAATTTTAACTTGAAGGTTGGTGATGCTCAAACAAGGAGACTTGTGTCTACAAAGATCTATAAGAGTAGGTTTGTGCCTACTAGAGTTTGCACCAATGGAGATTGGTGTCTCTGGTAGATTACTTTCTATGAAAACATGTAAGTGTAGTTTGGTGCCTACCAGGGTTTATACCAGTGGCTATTGGTGTCCCTAGTGTATATATGTCTACAAATATACAGGTTTGTTCCTACCAATGTTTGTACTAGTGGGGATTGGTGTCTCTAGTAGGTTGGTGACTATAAATATTTGTAGCACTAGATTGGTGCCTACAAATATTTGTAAGAGTTAGTTGGTTTTTACAAAGAATTACTAAGAGAATTTGTATGATTTTATCCTGAAAGTGTTTCCACATAAATCTTGTGTTCCATGTTCTGGAGTTAATAGATCTCATATGTAATTGTTTTCTTATGGTTGATGAATGTTTGAAAATCTAAAATATTGTCTTATACTAATTCAAACCATCCTCTTTGTATAAGTGTCTTCTCAATAGACCACCCATATACTTGAGGAGTACATTTGAGCTCTTGGGAGAGATATCCAACATCATGGCCTCTTTCTAAACTCAATGGTGTAATCCTATACACTTTTCCATTTATTTTTTCTGAAGTAGTGCCACTAGATCCTTTGGTCATCTATATAGCTAATAGGGTATAATTGGGATTTGATGAGCCTAGTTACTAGAGGATCACCCTACAACCTAAGTGTTTCCATATGGCTTTCTAACAAGGTTAAATAATGGACATATGAATTCAGTCTGGAAAATGATATATTTTATTCTTCATGTATATGGTGAATGATGAAATACACTTCTAGTTGCTCAAACCAATGATTCATTTTTAATGCATCGATATCACCTTGGTATGGATTTATTTCCACTTTTTCTTCCATATTAAATAAAGATGTACCAAAACACAAATTCTTTTTCTTTGGTTCTTTCCATGACTCCTTTTCTGAGTCTTTGTTATTCCCCAACTTCCCATCTAATCTAGTCTCTCATTTTGAGTCTCCAACTTCTTCGAACAATCTAATATTTCTTTCTAGAGACCTCATGAGGAGGGACATATTGTGAGATATTTCAGAGAATTTCTCTTCCATCCTCACAAATCTCTCTTCTACTAGATCTCGAGGGTTTTTATGAATATACTCATTGTACATGGCTAAGGTTCTATAACTTTCCACTTAAACTGATTCTTGGATCCCTACAACTTTCCACAAATACCCCAATAAAAAATGGCTCTGATACCAATATGATCTATACACTTTTGTGGATATTCCATTGGACAATTTGTCAAAACATATGTAACAAAATAATGAAATATTTATTGTGATTTTTAATTTCCTTTAGATCTCAAATTCTTTAATTATTAGTTTTCTACTTAAAATTTCATGAACTATATGAAATGTGAAAAATAGAGAAAAACAAAATAATAATTACCCACCATCTACAAATAAACACAAGATATAACTTGGGAAACCCAATAGGGTTTTTATCTCTTTTCTTCAAATGGAATTACAAAGAAAGAGGCATTCTTTGTGGAGTTTCCTTTGGCATTGTGGCATGTATGGATGCTACAAAATATATCCTCCTATGTTATGCTCTCAAAATACCACTCTTGGGTTATTTGCTCAATTATGGAACATATATAGTGTTAAAGAATGGAACCCCTTCTCCTCCTATAGGAATAATATTTAACTTCACTTGCATGTTGCATTCAACGTAAAATCCTTCAATCCTTAGTCACATGTAGCCTTAATTCCCTATTGAGCCTCATAAAATCATTCCTATAATATAATCACTAGAGGAAATATCACAATCGAAAAACAACGCACTTTGCAACATCACAGGCCTTTAGTCCTTCATAGTGTACCTTAAGAATAATAAAAATCCCAAGAAAAACCACTAAGAATTTCACACATTTAGATCTCCAAAAGACACCCCAACTCCTTTAGTGCACCTCAAATCACTTATGTGCACCTCATACTTGATATCTTTCTTGGTTTCTCTTCAAACGTGCACATATATCCTATATTTATAGTAATTTTGTTGCCACATTCATGGTCGACTTGTAGAGACTGGTTGAGTCGACCTCAATATTCTCGTTGCGTTGTTAGACAAAAAAATTCATATCTCCTCATTCCTAAGGAGTTAGAGGGAATGCCATATATCATTGGAAAGGAATCAGAATAATATTTCCAACCATATAAGTTGTGCTCCTATTTGAGCTAGTTATATAGGGTAAACATTCATCTAAAGGTAGGGTATCCAAACTGATCATCAAAAATAAAAATAAAATACTTTGAACAATCTCCATGTTGCAATGTTTATCTTGGAAATATGTAGGCTCATAATTTTTATGTTGGGAATATGTAGGATCTCCTTGTATTTGACATAAATGAAAATGACATTTCCAACAATCCCCCCCTTTGTCATTTATGAAAACCCTTATTCAATTATATAACACTCCTCTTGTCTGCAACTCTCCTTGTGTCTGCAATTTTTTTCTCTTTATGTAACTTCTCCCCCTTTGACATCAATGGAAAATGATTTCTCCCCCTGAGCTTGTGATTCTCTTTACTTTACAATATGTTCTTTTTCATGTGACAAATTTTCAAGTGAAATCTTGTCGACTTGCATTTCATCCCTTAGTTTTCAAATCATTATGTAGTTTTGATCCTTCAAAAGCATATCTCTAATTTCTCACTTGTTGACAATTGATCATTATCCAGACTATGTTTTCTACAAGTATCCAAAAAAGATCCTTTTATTTGATTGTTTTTATTTAAAAACCATTCCAGTCCAAAGTCATGACACTGGTCTCTTAAATAAGGTGAATCTTTAGTATTTGAATTTGTTTCTGCCTCATCATTCCTTTCTAACAAGGACCAATTAGATGAATTCTCTTATCCAAAATATTATTGTAAACTTGAATTTCCATCTTCAAAGGGAAATGTTCCATCCTTATCTTTTCTAGAAATGTGGTGTACATCATGTTTCTAGTGGGAATCAAAATAGTGAATATCCCTACCATCTTCTTCTAGCTTATCACATCCTTTCTCATAACAAATAGTTTCATCTCTCCCTCATTCTTCTGGACTCATCCTTTCTTGAGTATTCTTTTGGACTCTTTCTTGTTGTTCTTGTGAGAAGAATCGAGAACCTTTTGGTCATCATTTCCTTTCCTGCAACTGATTTCATTATTAATGGATCCTTTTGACTAGCCCCATTATTGTCCATTCCAAAGGCTCATCTTTGGCACATTTTTCCACCTTAAAATGACTTAATGTTTGCTTTTGACCATATTTAGTAGTAATTCATGGGTATTTTACATGTTTCTTAATGAATGTATGTCGAGGTGGATTTTTTTGTATAACTTACCTTTTTTCTCTAATGATTTTATCAAAATATGTGTATTCCACCAGCCAAGTCAAACTACAGGAGTCAAGAGCACCGACATCCTAGAAACAAGGGATTTTGTCTCCCTCAAAGAGCTATCAGCTAATGATCAAGGTAAATTGTCCCTACCTACCTCCAAGAGTGCTCCGTGTGCATTAATGACCACTTCATATCAACAACAATTGAATATATAGGTGTAAAGGGACAATATCCCTCATTTACTCATTTCTCTCTTTGATTTGGGAAGGAAGGTCAAACTCTCTATCTATATATAGAACTCTAGTCTAGGAGAGAAGGGGGAGATATGTAGAGAATTTTTGGAGAAAGTGTTGTATGGAGACTTTGTGAAGACTTTTGTTGAGAACTCAAATCCTTTCTGCTCTTGATGTATTACTGATATTTATGAAATGAAGATGTTTTTTTTCTTTTAGTCCATTAAATTTTATTTTAGGCTCCTTGTGCTTCTTGGGTAGGTGTTACAGGTGAAATATCCTGCAGACAAGCGGATTCCCTCTTGGTATCTAGACCCATAAAACCAATACAGAAAGGGTGCTATCATTGGTCAATGACATCCTTTTAGATCTAATTAAGCTAATATACGAAGAGGAAGAAGAAAAATGTGTACCTTGTTAACGATGTTTGTCCTCGCAAAGTCCAAGTTGAGTTTCGATCCCAAGCTCCTTGATAGGTCCTATGGAACAAACAAAGATAAAACAAACTTCCTATTCTACTGAGATTAGCCCAAATACAGATCTATCTATCGAAGACAAGCTCATGTGGAACAAACATAAACCTGAAAGAAACAGGCCAAGCATGTATGTATATTAATGAGAACAAATGAAGAGTACTTACAATCCTTTGATGAAGGTGCAACAGCTTCTTCAAACTCTCCTTGTCCAACCCCTTTTATCGAGTAATCTACATTGATTATGCTTCGATGACATATCACTTGTGGGATCATAAGTTTGGTGTAATTCTCAATCTCCATCTCCTCCTTTCACCATGAGGAGTCCTCCTTAACGAGTGGGAAAGGAAGCAAGATCACTCGACAATCTTTTCACATTTAGAGAGTCTGAGAAGAGCTTAAAGATGACTCCAGGGGGTTCCTTTTTCATGTATCCATGCAGGTCTGAAAAAGAGATAAAAGTTTACCCGGTGCGTTCTTATGTGTTTGAGCTTAAGAACGAACGAAGACTATGCTCATGAATGTGACAAGATAAAATGAACAAACCCACTTCAAAACCTGCAAAGAATGTCAAAACTGCATTCCAGGGGATTAATAGGCCTCCAAATATTTCTTAAAAACCCCAGAATAACTATATCTTATGTAAAAATGAAATGTATAATAGCAAAAAAGGGGTAAAAATGTCATTTACCATTTCATTTGTGAAAAGATCTGTGGCATTGGAGAATTTGTGCTTTGGAGATGAATCTTGTATTGTTCGGTGTCAGAGCTATGGTTAATCATTTTCCTCGCCATTTGGACTAGGTTAGTGTTATTCTTCCTCTCTTTCATTTGCATGATTCACATCTTGTTTTAAGGAAATATATGGTGATAAAAAATGATGCCCTGGATCGGCCCAAGCGCGCAAAAGGCTCGGTGCTCCTCTAAGAGTAGTGGGGAGTGTTTCATGAATTAAAAAAATCCCCTGGGAGTTGGTGAAGGGTGCACTGACACTCTGGTGGAGTAGTTTAGAGGGTGCTGCCCAAACAAAAACCAAGAATTTTTTTTCCAAAACAGTCAGCGTGCTTCTCAACTCGTGAAGGGGAAATTTTGAGTTTTAAAATGACCTAATGGTCAATGTGATGGTGCGCTGGCACCTTGATGATTGTGTAAAGGGGAGATATCTTCCCAAAAGAGAAAACAATCAATTTTTTAAAGTTTTCAAATTGGAAAAAATTCACCGAAATCGTGATTTAATGAATGTTGTTGACAATTGCAGGTGATTTTGGAAATATGCTTGAGTGGAAAGAAAGAGAAAAAGAACTCGATGATGTGGCCACTTTGCAAAGTCCCTGATCGAGAGCCGCATTGAGGAATTGTGGTCTCCTCAAATTCTTCAAAATGCAAAAAATGAAGAAAGAGATTCTTCTTCTTGAATACATGATCGGGCTATAGAACGTTGCAGAGCAAGGATTCCAGATGGGAACACATCTTCTTACCATTGAGTTGGGAGATGTGTATTTTCTCCCATAGCTTTATCCAGGCAGAAGGCACTTCTTGTGCCTATGGATGAGTACCTGACAAACCATTATGTCTTGAGAGCAAGAATAGTAGGAGGCATGATTGCGATCAAAGATATCAGAGACCTACCTCTTCGATCCATCCTGCTCTCCATTACAAGTATAGCGGGAAGTATCAGTGCACACCTAGTTTCAAGATCACAGGTGGCCTATGGTTTACAGTGTCTAGAGTCGATACTGTTCAACTGGAGTGCAAGATTCCTTCATAATGTGAAGGAACAAATCATGATATGCAGAGCAGGGAAACATAAGAAGTTCAGATATGGTTCATTCTTGGTTTCGTTCTTCTTAGAACACATTCCCTAGATGAAACCTCAGATTGCGTTAGTAGTGCGTCCAGTGGGACAACCACGTATGGAGCGGTGGACTAGCCTCTCTCCAAGACTGAGCTCAGATTAAGAGTTTAAATTCATTGGTTATTTCTTCGCTTGACCGAGACGCCAATTCATCGTGATAGAAGACTTTCCATACACCAGAGTGGATTTCCAAGGAAGCATGGACTTGGTTCTTTCAGTAGGAGAGGATTGGGATGCGTCAAGTGAGAAACAAAAATTGATCTTGTCAAATGTTTTTTTTTATTTTAAAAATGTTATATTAATTTTTTTTTTTGGGGTACATAGAAGAGTGCTTAACAGACGTATCATTTCATAGTGTATATAGGGGAGCAACACGTTTGATGGATATGTCGGCATTGGGGTGTCGCAGAGATGCTCATATTGTAGTTGATCATGGGGTAGCAGCAGAAGGACTTCAGGAGGTTGAAAGAAACCTCGAAGGCCTCACGACAGGTATCCCTCCTCTTAGGAGGCGGGAAGTGTTGCTACATCTACAGAGACACATTGTGGGAGTGCCTGAGAATATTAACTCTCTACTGAGGTGAGTATCCAGTGCGGTGATATGTTACTCTGAGCATACTGTAATGTAGGAAGATTAGAATTCTTCTTGGCGTTTGTATAGTCTCTATGACGATGCTTATGGGTATTAGGACCCACATTTTTCCTATCTATGTACCATTTTTGATGTAATGAAACATTTTCAGTCATGTCCTATAGATATATACATTTCCAAGCTTTTACAGTGCCAAATGATTTTCTTGTAATGATGTCTTGTATGTGATGTATTTTAATTTACATGATGATATATGGTTTGATTTATATCCTTTATGAAGACTCATCTATGTGCAAGATACCTATCCATGATGTAATTAGCTAACGAATCTGAAATCATGTTGAGTTCTCTTGGTATGTGTCTGTATTCAATAAAATAAAACATTCTTTCAAGATGATGAACTCGTAGATGGAGATGTAGTAGGAGAGGATTGAGAATAGCATAGATTTGATTGAGATGACAGACTACGAGTTGAGAGTCCAAGTTGATGATCATATGAGAAACACCTAGGGAAGAGGCTTCGGTTAAAAGTTCGATGACAACATGATATTCTACCATGCTATTAGTTACTCACCCTAAGCAAATACCTCCTGAACTCACCAACTTGTTAGTGTGGTAAATGACCCAAGCTGCAAAAGCAATGTTCTGAGTGTGTCGACTAGCACCATCTGCAAACTCAACAAAGATAGGAAAGGAGGATGTTATCTGGGCATGCAAACTCAAGACACGGTATAAGTGGCTAAGGAAAAACTCGTACACGCAAGAAAAAAAGACACACCAAAAATAAAAATACAATAGTGTACAAAGAAAATATGCTAGATGTCCTAGGCATAGTACTTCTTCAGGTAAAGCCTGTTCCGGGGCTCACCTAGGGAAATTCCATCGTAGTCGACTAGTTCCTAGGAACCTCTATGTAGAACATGTTTCATGATGTAGGGACCATGACATAGAGGTTCTAACTTCCCTGTACCTAAGTTTTCATGATCCTGGTCATAAACGAGGACTAGGTCTCCTTCTGCAAAAGTGAGAGGATGGATTGACTTGTGGTATTGATTTTTGATTCATTTTTGATATGTCTCATTGATGAGAGCAGCATCACGACGCGTTTCCTCCAACCTAGTCAAATGTATGAAACATTCTTCTTCAGCAGAAGTGTGGGGTAGGATTTTTACTTTGAGTTTTAGCAAAGGAATTTTGCACTCGATCAGTAAAACATCTTCAATGCCATATACTAGATGGAAAGGAGTGAATCTAGTAGCATTTTTTACTGAGTTCCGATAATCCCAGAGAGAGGAGAAGAATTTTAAATGCCAGGACATCTTGTTTTCCCCTACCATCCATTGGATCATAGTTTTGAGGACATTGTTGATAGCTTCAACTTGTCCGTTAGCTTGAGGATAATACGGGGATGAGTTCTCATGGCGAATGCCCAACTTGGTATGCAACTCACTCATCATCTGATTTTGAAAATGGGAACCATGATTAGTGACAATGGCCCGTGGAAAACCAAAGAAAGTGATGATGTGATTAAAAAAGAAAAGTGTTGCGGTATGACCATCATTCAGAAAGGTAGGCATAGCCTCAACCCATTTTGTAAAGTAATCGATGAAGATGATTATATAACCATGCCCCCTGAATGAGGTAGGATTACACTGCATGAAATCGATGCCCCATTTGGAAAAGGGGCCAATGGAAATAACCATATGCAGTGGAGTAGGGTGGGTGTGTGCCTTGTTTTGAAAAACTTGGCAGGGTGGGCACTTTTTTATGACCTCCATGCAATCCTTGAAGATGGAGGGCCAAAAGTATCTGGCATGTAAAATTTTCTGGGCTGTAGCCATCCTAGAAAGGTGACTGTCACAGGCTCCAAGGTGACAGTCATTGAGGACGCGTTCAACTTCTTCATGATTCAGAAATTGTCGTAGGATGGTGTCAATGCCATGAAGATATAAAGTGTCACCGATAATGAGGTAATGACAAGAGTGGTGGTGGATATGATGACATTCTTCATGAGAGATATCAGGCTGAAAAAGTTGGGTTTGGAGATAGAGAATGATGTCTCCATACCACAAATCAGAAATGATAATGAGGAATAGAGATTCATCAGGAAGGGAATATCTAGGCTTAGTATCTTCATTAGCATGGGGAAAATCCTAAATGAGTTCCGTGAACACCGAGGAATTTTTGGATTTGGACTTAGCGAATTCAAGATTGAATTATTGAAGGATGACAATCCATTTAGAGCATTTTCCCCCAAGCACCTGACGTGTCAGAATGTGATACATGGGGTTTGAGTCTGCAATAACCGTGGTGGTGCATAACAAAATGTAGTGGTGAAATCACCAAACAATGATCACAGCTACTAGAGGCAACTTCTCAAGATGTGAATAATGGAGTTTTGGTCCAGATAGACTTTTACTCAAATAATAAATCACGATTTCTTCACTGGAAGAGTCCTCTTGGAATAACACCATAAAAATAGTGGAAGTACAGGCCGCTAAGTAAAGGATATAATCTTTCGTATAGTCTAGAGGATGCAACAAAGAAGTGTGTGTCAGGGCATGCTTAAGAGCATCGAACGATCATTGAGCAGTGCCATCCCAGATGAAAGGGGAATCTTTCTGCAACAATTGCATGAATCCTTTAGTGATCTCAGCTTAGTTACAAATAAAACAACGAAGAAAGTTTTCTTTCCCCTCCAAACTTTGGAGTTGTCATAGGTTGGTAGTTGGGGGTAAAGCTAGAATAGATCTAATATTTAAGAGATCCACCTAAATCCCATCCTTGGAGACAACAAAGTCGAGGAGTCGGCCTGATTTGACAGCAAAAATACACTTATGTGGGTTCAAACAAATGCGGTAGAACCGACATCAAAGAAAAATAGCCCGTAGATGACCGAAATGGTCGGATCGGTTGGATGAGTGGGCAGGTAAGTCATCGAGATAAGGTTCTGCAATATCTTTGATATCATGGAAAGCATAGCACATGGCTCACTGGAATGTATCACCAACATTTTTAAGGCCAAATGGTAGCTTTTGATAGGCGAAATTTCCCTATGGGCAGATGAAGGCTGTGTTATGTTGATCAGTCGGTAAGATGTCAATCTGGTTATATCCTAAGAAACCATCCATAAAAGAGAAAATTACGCTACCAGTGAAATTATCAATAATATGGTTGATGAAGGGTGTGGGGTAGTTGACTTTAGGACAAGCCTTGTTAAGATCCCTATAATCAACATAGATGTGAATGGTCCCCTATTTATTAGTAACCAAAACGATATTGGAAACCCTTTCCATCAAGGGGACAGGATAAATGAAGCCAGATTTCAATAACTTTTCAACCTCTTTCTTAATAGCCATAGTCTTCTTAGGATGGACCAGGTGTAGTTTCTTTTGAACAGTCTTAATATCTGGGTAAGTTTTAATCTCATGCACAATGATCGACGGATCGATCCTGGGCATCTCTTCGTAGCCCTAGGCGAAGACATCGCAAAATTCTTTAAACAAAGCGGTATAAGAGACCACTTCCTTAGGTGAACAATTAGCTCCGAGGTTAATGTTTTACATGACACCTTACTTGATCAAAATATCAATAACGATCATAGATGAAATGTTTCCCAAATTCCCCTCATAAAGAGTATCTTGCGTGAAGATGGGAGATTGCACAAAATTGACAACATCAGGAGGGAAGACAGAGTGTATGACTTCTTGAATTTCTTCGAGAGGTGGAAGAAAAGAAGATCGATGATGGATATCATCCTAGGGTACATCATTGAGGGTAAGCATTTACATTATATATTCATCGGAAGGAAAAATTTGGGAAATGTAGTCGATCGCAGATGATAAGGAATTTAACCACGATGGCATCAAATAAGTGTTGGGTGCCAAGAGATGTTGGTAATCCGAAGAGGGAGATGCAGATTGGATGGAAACACATGAGGTTTCAGCTAGACTAAGTGGGATGGTGTCACAAAGTGCATCAAATTCCAATGGACTAGGTATAACCTAGGGGTTGGATGATTCCAAGGATTGGTAAACCGTAGTCAAAACCATATTGATCATGGAAATATGATGTGCAGTGTGTGGAAGTGGTGTTGGGAAGGTACCCATGAGGCTAGAGTCTTTCATACGTGATCTTATGATCTCCCAAGAATGGAATATTGTTGGTAGCGGGAACGCAAGCGTCAGGTGTACAAAAATCTAACTAATCGACAGTGACAATTTTTCCATGATGAAGAAATTGTATGCATCAAAAAAGTGACGAAGCAACAACAGTTATATCATAGAACCAACTTATTCCAAGTAACAAGTTGTAATCAAGGGGAGCATCAACCACCTTGACATCAATAGTGAGAGTTTTCCACCCAATTGGACAGACAGGGACTGCAGGAGTCCATGCGGATGAAAACCTCGTCGTTGAATGCACATAACATCGTTGGGGATTTATTAAGTGCAGGTGATTTCAAGCTTTTCCAAAAGGCTAAAGACATGACACAAGTTGAGGCTCCCTCATCCAGAATAGTTTGATGGATTTGTTGATTGTGAACAACAACATCAACTTGGAAAGAAAGTTGGTGAGAGAGTCATGATGTAAAATTATCCAGGTTAAATGTGATATTGTTGGATGAATGAGGATCAAAAGTGTCAATGGTGGCCAAGAGAGTTCCACGTTGACTGAGACAGTGCTGTAGAACTTCTAATGCAAACATAGCACATGGTGCTTGAGCTAGATATCCAACGATTTTGTAGTGATGGATGGAACATGAGCTAGGATTAAAGGTAGATTTATGGATAGTTCTCTTAGGAGGGTGTAATATAGAGTCGAAGATAGGTTTCTCAATCTAGAGTGATCCAGACGGAGGAATAACGGAGGATGGTGATGTATCTTGTGAAGAACCATTAGTGATCTTTCCTTTGTTTGGTTTAACTGGTGTGTCATAGGTTGTAGAGCGAGTGGTTAAATCAATCCCATTGAAGATATATATATGGGCACTTGTCAAGGCTTCATCAGGAGGGTGGATGGAAATGCCTCCTGGAGAGGGGGTTTGAGAAACCATAGATTGCTGCTGAGGAAAACGATGAGTAAGAAAAGCGAGTTGGGAATTCCCTCTAAACATTTTGGCCACTTCATCAAGATGTGGATATTCTTGAGTGTAGTGATCATCACCACAAATAAGACACGAGAACTTCGGTTTTCACTGTGGTTGATTTTTGTTAGCAGGCGGTGGGTTTTGAGATTTAGGTTCATTATTATTAGTCTTTTTGTTTTTGTTCTTTTCCTTTTTCTTACCTCTAGTTTGCTGTGAGGGGGCAGACTGAACTGCATTGACCTCAGAGAATTGAGTATGAGAGGAGGTAGAGGGTGTGTTCAGAATAGGAGTGGATGTGGAGGTAGATCAGGGTGCAACTCTAGTTGAGTGGGATGTAGATTGAGTCTTGACGGAACCAATAACACCATCTGCATGTGATGAGGATGAAGGTTTGGATGGATGATTAGTGGCGTGGGTAGAATTAGGAATCAACTCATATAAATTATCATACTGGGAATACACCAAGTCCAAGTACTAGGCCTTGGCAATGGATTCTTCTTTAGTAACTACACCACCCATAGAAACATCATGAGAAATCGGGGGTAAAAGTGATTTGGTAAACCATTCCGCCAATAATTGGTTAGGAATGACTTCTTTGATCCGCCTTGGTCATCGTCTCCATTCATGAATATGATCAGATATGTGCATGGAGTTAGTTTGGCGAAGGGAGGTCAAGAGTTCAGTACCCGTCTTGTATCGAATGGGTAGTTGAAAATGTGTGAGGAAGGACATGGCAAGGGAGTTGAAATCTTGGAAAGAACCATGTGGTAGTTCGATATACCACTTGGTTGTTGAGCCTGTAAGTGTTCATTGGAAAAGGCACAAATGTATAGAGTCGTCCATTAAGGAGTTTGATGAACACCACAAATGGAAGGTCATTACATGATTATTGGGGTCTTCTTGAGTTTTTCCATCAAATTTTGGAATATCAGAAGGGAGTTTAGTTGGAATCATTGGCCAGAAAGGGTAATGCAATATAGGATCATTGGTTAACCAAGACAAGTTTGGGAGATCCATAGTAGTAAGAAACGGTAGTTGTCAGTTAACCTGTGGGTGATATTGGTGGGGCATAGGAACACTAGTAGGACCATACACTAGGTTAGGTGGGTAATTGTAAACAGTGGGGCCCCCTGCATAGGTTTGTTGCTGACCAGAGTACACGAGATTTGAAGGGATTTGAGAAACATGTGTGAGTGGAGGATAACCGAATGGGTTTTGAGGATTATAAGTTGGATTAGGTGTTTACCCATATGGGGGGTAAACATTTTTTCCATAAGGAGGATATGGATGAGTTCCTTGAGAGAGAGGAGGTTGTTGTAGACCATGAGGATTATATCTCCTAGAGAACTGTGGGTTTATCGGGAAAGGGGTGTTCCATGAATTGGGAGTTGTAGACACATTCTAACCAGAAGGTTGATGATGGTCTCCAGTCTGAGGTTGCCCCCTATCATGAGGTTATCCCCCAAATAGAGGCTATCCTCTCAGAGGAGGTTTCCCACCAAACAGAGGTTTCCCTTCAAGCCAAGGTTGTCCTCCAAATGGAGGTTGTCCCCCCAGCATGAGGTGGAGTTCTCGGAATTGGGAAACCAAATGTAGACGACTGATCGGTGCCGCTTAATGGATTATAGCCACCAAGACCAATTCCTCTGGGTTGTTGGTTAGGTAGAGTACTTCTGGGTATAACCTGGGTATTGTTGACAACGTGAGAATTTAATGCTCTGTACCCAAGGGGAAATGTTAGATAAGGCCTAGATGGCAGTGGTGTACCAATGGGAGCTTCGCTAACCACTACGTTACCGGTGGGTATAGTTGCATCGTAGAATGGGCCATCTGGAGAGAAATAGTGGAACTTGGAACAACAGATTGGATGTTCGAATCAACGGATGGTGTGGTGGAAATAACGGTTGTACCCATAAAGTGATCTAAAGGTACAATGTAGGTAATAGATGTTTCGGGGATTTGAGATATAGCAGGGATATCTGCATTGATTCCTAGTCTGTAAAGGTCTCGCACCGTGTGAGGTGTGCTTTGAACCACGTCAGCAGTCCAAAGGGGATCTATGACTTGAGGGCCTATATGAGACCTAGTCAGAATGTCAGAAGGATCAATAACAAAAAGTTCTTTGACCGAATTCAGTTGGAGAAAATGCCTCTCATATCTTGCAGGAATGAAGAATGCCTCTAGAGAACTCGAAACAATTCGAAAATTTTCCAAAGAGGTGGAAAATTTCTCCTGTGAGGTTAGAATGTCGTGAACCTCGCTCTGTTGAGGAGAGCCCTTCATATAATGAGGGGGTAAAGGGGTAGAATCTTTCATATTTTTTGGAGGAAGTCTCTATACCCTACACGAACGACGTGGAGGGTTGATGTTGCTAGAGAAAATTAGACAGACAAAATATATGGCCAACTAACAAAAAATAAACAGCATGCACTAATCAAATCTAGGAATCAAACGAAACAAACAAAACCTTCTCTTGAAGACCGTACTAGTTGGTGATGAAATCCAACGTTGCGTGATGAAGTTAAGATAGGGCTAGGATATGGTGGAGTAGTTACAATGGCGACCTACTTAACAGACTTGTTCCTTGGTGCAAGCTTCCATGTAGTAATTGTGGATTTACCCTCCAGGGAGCCCGAGTGAGTTTGACCACCGTCTGTTCCAGGTACAACGAAGACTTTCCTTCACCGTGACCTTGTGTAAGTACCTAAGTATTATGGAAACTAAGGACACCAACTCGCAGCCATCCCCTAGGAGGGTATAGTTGATAGTCCGATCTAAACGTATGAGCATGATAACAAGTCTAAAATTCCTCAAGAGAACTGAGGACAAGTGGACTGGTATAACTCCAGAGGACCCCGAATGGATTCAAAGTTCACAAAGCACTAAGACCAAATGAAACTACCTGAACCTCAAAAGGAACCCTCAATATACGATCCGACCACTA
>JASDQU010010712.1:32095-53163 GCA_032191745.1 Picea mariana
CTCTCATGAATGTTCTTAAGAAAAATGAAAAGGTGGTGATCACTTTGAACAAGAAGAACCAATTAAAAATGTTAAAATGTTTTTCCCTAAAATCAACGAAGTGCTGACCCATACCTGGATTGTCGACCCATGGAGTTTTCCACTTCCCCTTGTAGTTGGGATTTTTAATTTTCTGTTCAATAAATGATAACATGGTTTTTACTGAAATGATGTTTTTGTCAAACGTTGATATGGACTTTAAAAAAATCTATGGCATGACTAAAATAAGTCAAATATAGATGCATTCCAACCCATACCTTCGCCTTCCAGGGCCCCTTGTACGCTGGATTGGGAATCTTTGGTGCTTTCCATATCCCATCATCTTCCTCATCCCAGTCATCAGGCTATAGAAGCAACAAAAGAAAACCCAGTGATGAAAAGGAGGTTGAAATCTAAGAAATTGCAATTATACTTTGGAAGTTTGTGAGTTATATTCATTATAGAACAAATAAAGATTATTCTCCACAAGTGTCATGGGAATTTTAAGTTAATTAAACAAACCTTTTTTGCCTTGGGATCTGGTATTTCTGCTGGAATATAATCGTAGCCCTGTATGATATAATTGTGCATATTGATCAGTTTCAAAACGTCCAGTTTCAGAAGGATATCACAATTTCAATCTAAGCTATATAAAAAATAAGCACTGATTTCAAAAAGTACAAATTTACCTCTGGTTTTGTGGCATCAGGATCATCAATATACTCTCTATCATCCCAATCTTTAGGCTGTCAAAGTAGGTACATATCAAATGAGTTAATAGAAACCCCTGGCATATCTATCACATGGAATGGACTGCTGGATCTAAGTTCACAGGAGAAAGAACTAAAAAGATGCAACATTTGTGATGGAGTAACCATTAGAGAAAAGATGCGCAAGATAAAGATCAGACATATACCTTTTTGGCCTTAAAATCTTTGATTTTTCGAGGTGGGAGAATATCCCAATCAGTGTAGAGGCTTCCATAT
This sequence comes from Picea mariana, assembly GCA_032191745.1. Classification (NCBI taxonomy): domain Eukaryota; kingdom Viridiplantae; phylum Streptophyta; class Pinopsida; order Pinales; family Pinaceae; genus Picea; species Picea mariana. The sequence continues at coordinate 33,100 of JASDQU010010712.1, forward strand.
TCCCTTTCTCTATTGTCAATCAGTATGCTGTAGGATGCGTCTGGTCTTATAATTAAAGTGTAAACATGAGTAAGCTTGTCTGTTTCACAGGTAAGATCCTTCTTTATTGGATAATTTTGACCTTGATATGATATTATGACATGGAGCTTCTTTTTATCTGTGCCACAGATATCGGGACCAAACATTACACTGCAGCAAAAAAAGCATAACGGATTAAAAGACCATACATAGATGAGTTTCCACATTCTAAATCATAAAATATACTTCTTAATACCAAGGCAGGCCAGATAATAGACCCTAGTCAATATCATTACCAGTCATCCTTACTAAACAGGGTATCCATGTTCACTGTAAGACAACTCCTAATGGGTGGTATGACTAAACATGGAACATAAATATTAAAAACGTTCATTCTTCCACTGACAAGAAGCTCTGGAACATGCATTTATCCTCTTTAAAAGATAATTTTACACAACAGAGTTACCTTCCACCAGCCCTAGGTTTTATCATATCCCTGAAAACCATCTACAATTAATAAATATCAACCCTTGGGGTTTATGCCCATATTTAAAAGTCAAGACTTGATATAAACAACACCAAACCAAACTGCCCAGTAAGGGGGATGGATCTAAAAGATATTGAAGAACCATTTTCATTGAGGTTTATCTAGCAGTGACTTACCATCCATGGGGAAGTCGGAAGCCAGAATAGTATCCTGTGGTTCATGGCTAATGTTGGGTATGTGTTATATTCTTTGCATGTGTGTGTGTGGGTGCGTCAGATACGACGACTGCGTCTGACGATCCCTTCACCTAGGGCTCTGCCGTTGCGCCGGGCGCTTCCTAGGGGGGTCCCAGGGGGGGCCAGGTATGCCCCCCCCTGGTTACGCGCAGCGTTCGGGGCAACGCCCCGAAATTTTTTTTTTGGGCGGTTATTTGCTATTTTTAGCGGATTTTGCTATTTTTAGCTGATTTGTAAATTAATCCCGGATTAAGGGATTAGGGTTTTGGTATCTACGGAATACCTAAAAACATTGTAAATATTGTATGGAGAATGGTGAAATTCGATATAATGAAAAAGAAAGGTTTTCCCGGTTGAGGGTTTCCGGTAAAGATCTCTGTGTATTCTGTGTATGAGCCATTGATTAATTTCTGTATTGCTTAAGAATATATATGCATTGCTTTACTTCGCAGGTTTAAAAATTACAGCTAAATCATAAGAATGAGTACCAAAGCATTTTGAAGGAGGAGAGTGTGTTATGTTTCTCAGATAAGTTCCTGTAATAATATGTTTTCTTATCCTTTATTCATATCTTTCCTTAAACAATGTAGTGAGTGGAAATGTGTCACTACCCCTCACTTATTTTCTTGTAATTAGGAACTCTCTCTTATTAGTAACATTCCTCTTATTAGGGGTTACTGACCAGTGGAGAGGTGTGGTGCACAAGCTGTACAAACAGGTCAAAGCCAGGATCAGGACCCAGGAGGTTCTATCAGAGAGTTTTAGCACTAATGTCGGGGTAAAGCAAGGATGTCCCCTCTCCCCAACACTATTCATGCTATATATTGACAAATTAGAGGAGTGGATTATTGAGGATGGGGAGATGCGATAAACATAGCAGGTATTATAATAAAAATCTTTCTATATGCAAACAAAGTCATCTTAGCAGTGAGAGCACTTAGCAGCTAACAGGGGCATCTCTTGGCACGAGAAACATTTTGTAGGGAGGTGGGCATGGAAAAGTCAAATAAAACCAAAGAGGATGTATTCTCCCTCCAAAGACACATCAGACTCAAATCAGGTGCAAGAATGAGCCTCTGAAGATAATCCAGAACTACAAATACTTGGGATTAGAGTTCAATGACAGCTTGAATTGGGAAACATGCACGAGGAAGAGGCTCCAAGGTAGGTGGAGAGGTACTTTCCTTCTACAAAATACTCACACAAGCTAAGATGTGAGATGGGGATGGAAAGAGCCCAAAGAAGAGTAGGATTACAAGATTTGTCAAACATGAAGATCAGAGGAAGTTGAAACAGAACAACACTTCTTGCTTCATTTGTGATGCATACAAACACATCAGAAATATTCCAAGATTAACAAGTTGAAGATATTGCAAAAAGGACTTCAAAGATGATGCACCTAAGGGACATGTTGACAACGGCATGACAAACCAAATTAGTGAACCCACCCCAGGGAGGCAGCCCAGATAAGTAGTTCAATGACTCATGGAGGGCATGCCTCATAGAGACGTCCTTCTTCTTTCCTATTTATTGTAGCAATTCTGCAATCCAAATTTCATACTTTGGCAAAGGCTTGGCTTCAAAAAGAAGTAACTTTTTCGTCCCATAGACCATTTGGCCTTGTGGACATTTAATACAATCCTATTCTATTCTATTCTACTCTCTCTCACACACACATTAGAAACATTGCTTCTGATTAGAATTGCAACTGTATGTAACCACTGCCCCTACCTCTTCTATAAATAAGTCATTGTATGTATAAGGAGGGCATGTTGAATATTGAGAACTTGTGATTGGAGGTTTCCCCCTCAATGTGGCATTGGAGGTTGTCCACCAGAAAGTGGCCCATAATAAAATCCACTTTCATAATCTTTTCATTTTCTGAATTGTCAAGTTGTATCCTGATTCCTTCCAACCTCTAAGATATTATTACTAAAGATTATAATCACATCTAGATAACTTCAATAATTTCATTACACATAGTAACAGTGAGCAAGGAAAGACAACCTAGGACTTCAACACAGGAGATACCCATTAGTCAGAAGTTATTCTCAAATCAATGTGGAATCTGATACAAAACAAGCAGAGGAGCATGTGAGAATACCACTAAACCAACCCAATGAATTGACCTATTTGATAGGTTTGGCTTGAATTTATTTTTATAAAAGCTTCCAGTCAACTACGTACAAGCAGCACCTTCCAATGTGGGATATTACAATGAACCAGATACATCTCACAACACATGAAAGCAATCCTTCAACTAATATGCCATGACTAGGAGGTATCTATTCCGCCAAATGACCACATGAAATGACCCACTTACACAGGTGAGTGGGTCCATGATGGGTGAACATGTCTCTGATGGGGACTGAATTCTGGCGGGAGAAATAGCAACACCCCCACTTCACCAACCAACCAATTACCTAGTGACATTGGCTTCAGAATTTAATATGGAAGGAACTGAATAACATCCATTTCATTGCGCTCTAAACTTTCTTCATGAACTTGACCTACAGAAAGTATTTTTCATAGATAACTGAAATGTATAACAAGGTCCTTTGCTCAAATTGGATAGAAAATGTATAAGAATCCGTTGTTGAAGGATCTGTGTAGACATGGAACTAATTATGAACTTACACCAAGAAGCAAACAAAGAAGGTGCAGTGTTGAAGAGAGAACAAAAGATGCCACTAGAGAATATCACCAACCCCATTGCAGGTATGGCAGATGGGACATCAAATCACAGATTGAACCAGAAGGAAGCCCTGGACCACGAGACAGAAACAACAAAATGCATGGTAAAAGGACATCAACAGAAATGCCAATAGGAGATGGAAATGCAAGGAAGATGGAACCACCTAAGTTACATAGTGTTCAGCTCCCTGAACCAAAACAAGGAAGCCACAAAAAAGAGCTCGAAAATAAATAGAGTACTGAAAAGAGAAGGAAATAGTGGGCAAGAGATTTCCCTCCATGTCAACGCAAAAGCCAAAGTATATCAGGTAACTATTACATAAACCATAGCATATCAGGTAACTATTACATAACTGTGGAAAGGATGGGATTTCAATAAATAAACAGACAATAGATTTAGGACCAGGAATGGTCTGACAAACACATAAAGGAACTGTAAACTCCTGAGTCTACCAACAGATGTGATGATAATATCAGAGGAATTAATATCTGACTAACAGTTTGCAATCACATCAGTGGTTGGACAGCCAATTTGGGATGCGCTGTTTCTACAAGAGGTGAACTCAGAATGAAGCAGGATTTAGGGACACTTCCAACTTCTTTATAAGCTACACAAGTAGGATAAAAGTTTGTCAGTTTTATCAACAGATTAGCCCTGAACTGTGGTAAGGGAAGAAAATGTAACACCAAGGGCACCTTTTTATTAACACGTGGAAGTTGAAAGAGGAAAGCCCTGTGTTGACTTGATTATAGGATATACACACTAAGAATGCTTCAAATCATGAGACAAGAATGATGTTAGCAATCTCTGTAACTAAGGTCAAGATGTTAGGTCTCTGTCCCCTATGTGTTTAAAGTCTTGATGGAATCAGGGTAGACCTTTCAAACCAGTAAGCAGATTTCAGTATGTTATTTTCACAGATATCAGATTTTGTGCAAAGAAAGGTTCTAATTAAATGGCAACAATCCCTAGGATTCATTCATTACATACAACTGCAACAAGGAAATCAAAATTACTATAGCTTACCTTGTCTCTTATATATCTATAGTATACCTTATCTCTTATCTATCTATAGCATACCTGTATGGAGTATCTGCACTGAACTTCTTTTGATTAACATAGCCACTAAGGAGCTTTATATACCCGCCGCCACATTCAATATCCTGCTCAAGTTTGATAGAATACTGAAGTACCAAGGTCCTGTCTTTATTGTTAAATTCTGGTATCTTGGCTGATATTGCATAATGTCTGGCATCTGGGTAAGTTTGAATCCCTACATTTATCAATTGATACATCCATCAGCATAACATTAAAAGACCTGTGTGAAGACACTCATTAATGGATATCTCCTTAATCAAAGAGTAAGATAAGATAATTTTGCTGATGAAATGACCAAAAGATAGTTCAATGGGACTGGAAAGTACAATCATTGATACCAATCTGTCAGACAACCCTGAAAGCATAAAGCAAGATAAAACAAAATCATACAAGAAATACATGAACTATATATCACATCAAAGAAAGGAAAAAGTGGAGAGACTGCAAGAGTGAAAGAGGAGAAAAAACTGCTATAATAGCTAAGAAATTTAGGTAAACTAATAATCATATAAAGAAAAGAAAAGCGGTGCTCTGTCACTGTGAAGGTAATTTGTAGAAAAGTGGAGAGACCGCAAGAGTGAAAGAGGAGGAAGCACTGCTATTATGGCTAAGAAATTTATGTAAGATGATAATCATATAAAGAAAAGAAAAGTAGTGCTCAGTCACTGTGAAGGTAATTTGTAAAAAAGTGGAGAGACTGCAAGAGTGAAAGACGAGAAAAAAATGCTATGATAGCTAGGAAATTTATGTAAGCTAATAATCATATAAAGAAAAGAAAGGCAGTGCTCTGTCACTGTGAAGATAATTTGTAAAAAAGTGGAGAGACTGCACGAGTGAAAGAGGAGAAAAAACTGCGATGATAGCTAAGAAATCTATGTAAGCTAATAATCATATAAAGAGAAGAAAAGCCGGTGCTCTGCCACTGTGAAGGTAATTTGTTTTATCTTATAGGCACCACCACGTGAGATTACAACAGTATCCAGTAGAGACCAGTAGGTGCCATTACAACAGTTTTTTGGTAACAGGTGAAAGATGGAACTTGAGACCTGTATCTGGTCATTTCCCACCTTGGGTATGCCATTTCTCCACTTTGATGTTAGACGACAACTTCATGTCCCAATAAAAGAAAAATAGTGCACTATCAACGACCTGAAAAGTAGGAAAAGAGAGAGGGAGGGACTACCTTTGTCGTCGGGATCTCCAGCCCATTTTCCTGCAGTGTGTTTAAATGATCCAGCTGTTCCTTCACTTCGTTTCCAATCAGACTTCACCCATCGACTCTCCCACCCATCTTCAACATACAACAACAATACATGCCCAATTTTTCAGATCCTACACTCATTTCTTAAAAAGAAAACAAAAACCCGACTGCAGCAAAAAGCCCCTGCTTTGAGTAAAGATGATCTTTCTTCAATAGCAGAAAACCCCAACGAACTAGAACCTGAAACACTGTTTGGGCATGCTATTCTGACACGTATGCAGAATACGAATGACCGCCACATGGCCTAATAATAATATTAGCATTCTCAGCTCTGAGTCCTCAATTGCACTCAATTGATACATACAAAGATCCATCGAACTCATATACCATCTACTAAAAAAATCTATCACAACCCAAAAGATGCAGAGAATACCGAACTGACGTAATAAAAGTAGAGAGTGAGTATATTTTCGAACACAAAGCATAAGAAATCGAAAGAAATAAGAGAAGAGTGGAAGTACCCACCATCAAACCTCTCTTCGAATATGACTTCCCCATTGAAGCAGCTGAGATGGGAGAACACAAGCAATAGCAGCAGCAGAAGAAAAGAACAAGCACTTCCCATGGAGACAAGGCAAAAATCAGGGCAAGGAAGTTATGAGAGCATTGGGAAGTGCATTCTGGAATTAAATCCTCCAGGCCACCTAAATGGAGATCCTAGGAATAGACAAATGCACAAAGTCAACAAGTCATTCCAGTCTAGGAAGACTTGACCCCTGACCACAGGAACTGTGGGTGTTAATGGGTACGTGTGTTGTGCATCTGACGGCCAATTATATCACTTGACAACGCATAGGAGGAGGGCTATTGGCCCTCAGTGTGATAAGGTACGCACGAGATAATTCTGGTCTGTGAGTCAAGTCTTCCCCTGTGTGGATTTTCTTTTTTTCTTTTTCTTTTGTGGATTTTTTAATTTGTGAAGTTGTGATTGGATTCTTCGAAGAAGGTTATCGTCGTTTTGGCGTTTGATATGGGGCATTCAAACCGCCCCGTATCCCACGCTATGGTTTCGCTCATTTTACCCATTAGGGTAGGGCCACCCCCAATGACTTGACGCCCTTTTGGTTTTATTGAAGACACTGTACTAGCTTTCTATCCTTGAATTTTCTTCGCGATTTTGTCTCACCTTTGCAGTGAATATGCTTCATCACGCCCGATCGTTACATCAAATCAAAAATTGTTACAGAATGATGATTGAAATTATATATATATATAATAATTAGAGAGGTTATTTCTAGATTTTTTATTATTTTGTCAAGGTTAATTATGATTTGGAAGCAATGATTATGCGCAGCAATATCCATTTCGTGGAAATTGCACTTCTGTAATTTTCGTGAATCTGATAGGTATGATAGGTATAGGTAAGTATGGAATCTTGTAATTTTTCTTAACTTATTATATTTGTAGATAAGCATGGTATATAGTATTGATATATAGTATTGAGTTAAGTTTGATTTTTCTATTAGTTTATGGTTGATTATAAAATACATATTATTTTATTTAAAGTTTTAAAAAATAATGATTAATTTTAAATCTTATTTATCTAATATTTTATTGGTCAAAAACTTTGAAATCTTATTATTACTTTCACTTCCTTAATATTATTGTAATAAATATTTCTTGTTTTATCTTTCACTTCAAAATTCAAAAAAAAAAATTATATTATTATAATTTGCGTAAGGTAAGGTGAAAGTGGAATCATGTATTTTTTGTCTACTTATTTTATTTTGTGTGAGACTTCAAATCTCACAAAAAATTATATTATTATAATTTTAGTGAACCTGATCGATCAGGTAAAGGTGGAGTCGTTTAATTTTCCTTAAACTTATTTTATGTGACACTTCAAAGTTATAATATTATATGATTTCTGCATGTGGTCAAGGGTGGAATCTTGTAATTTTCCTCAACTTTTCTGTTATTTCAATGTTAAAAAATTGATGTTATCATATAAATACTTTTATGTTATTTCAAAGTAAAATAATTAATGTTATCATATAATTTCTGCATAGGCAGACTTGTGTGGAGTGGTGAATAAAATAAGAATAATAACAATGTGAAGCGATATATTTATACTGCGGTGTTTTGAAATAGTTATTTTTAATAAAATAATTTGTAAGTAGTTAAAAGGATTTATTTAAGTTTTTTTATAAAGGTGATGATAATTATAAAAACTAATATGTATTAAAACAAAAAAAAGATTTTAATAGTTAAGATGTTTATATAGTTGATTTTTTTATTATTTTTAACTAGGCAAAATTAAAGTGATCTTGTAAGGGTTTTTTTAATGTTTTTTTTATTATTATCCCAATAACATTTTTAAAAAGTTATATGATTCGTTACTTTTCTTAAATATTTTAATAGTTAAGATGTTTATATAGTCTAATTTTCTAACATTTTTAACTCAACGAAATTAAAGTGATCTTGGAAGGTTTTTCCTAATGTTTTTCTATTATTATCCAAATAACATTTTTTAAAAGTCCAAGTGATCCCTTACTTTCTTAAAATTCCATAGACCAAGAACATTCATCATCATATATAATTAGTAAATTTAAAAATCAATTAAATTTTGTTAATTTTTTATTTAATTTTATCTTAAAATATTTTATCTTTCACTATTAAAAACAAAAAATAATATATTTTAATGCTTTTCGAGTATCCAAATAACATTCTAAAGAAGTACAAATATTTCTTAAAGTCAAATAAATCAATTTTGGTCTCTACGACTGCGCCCACTCACGTAACTCTCTTCCGACGTCTCATAGCTAGACACAGTCATATTCTCTCGATTGTCTCTCTCTCGGCGTGGTCTTTATCTTCTGCCATTCGCAACTACCTTCTCTCGGCTAGATACTCTTGGCTCCTCACGCGACGGGTTGTCTCCCGGTGGTGGATTGGGAATCTTTTATTTGTGCCCCATCTTGTTGCAGGTTTGGATGGAGGTCAGACTCCATTCCGTGTGTGGCTGGGGCTCGCATTATTCGTCGCACGCAACCTCTGTTTGCATGGTCGTTTCGTGGGTGCTAGCTCTAGGAGCGGATCTAATTTTGGTTTTGAGATGCAATCCTTCTTTTTGGGTGCACCTGCGAGGGTGATGCATGGGTTTTCTCAGATCAGTTTCTCCTTGCGAGGTCCTTGCTTTCTTTTGCTCCATTTTACGGTCAATCCCTCTAGTTTTTTCGGTTTGCTCAGGGTTTGAAGTATGCTCATATGTGTCTCCCTTTGGTGGTTGTTGATGTATTTTTCTTTTTGGCGGGGGTTGTGCCAGAACTTTGAGGTCCTATCCTAGGTCATGTTGTGCGGTTCCATCACTTTGAGGTCCATGGATTGAGCGTGCAGTTTCGGGTCTTTCTGCTGGTGGTTGGGGTCTTCATCGACGTTGTTGCCTTCCGGTTATGTTGATGTGAAGGTTTTCATACCTATGTGACATGGTCCATCCAGCCACCGGGGGTTTTTTGGATTTACTATTTGGAGTATTATTCTTTGGCGGGCTCTCTTATACTGAGTTTTCGGCCTATTAGGGGTTTCTATCAACTCATGTTTTTTCTTCTTTTTGGCTCTTGAGCCAGTTACTTTGTGTCCCTTTGGGATTTTCTACCCAGTATTGGGTCATGCTTTTGGCACCTACAGAATGTAATTTGGTTCTCTTTGGATGAATATAATTACTCTTTTTTTCCGACGAAAAAAAATAAACATATATATATAACATTTTCCTTTATAAATGTGTTGTTTGTAGCTATTGTTATTGAAATGAAACAAATCCATAAGTTAAAAAAAACTTTATAAAGATGAATCGAAAATAATAATTTATTAGAATTTTTATTTATTTTTTTATAGTTTATCTTATTAAATATGATTATTTAATTTTGATTTTATAATATTAATTTATATTTATAAATAAATAAAAATGTGTAGATTTAAAGTTTTTAAGATTTTTTTCAAGTAATAATTTTTGGGGAAAATCTTGGGTTACTTTTTCTCATTAGGTTTCAACAATTTATCCATAATGAGCTTAACATGTCATTAACAGGAATATAACTTGGGTGGGGAGGATAACACTCCATCTCATTAGCCCCGAGGGTTTTGTCCAAAATTCATCCATAAATTTATAAAATTGTAGATTTCAGTGGTTGAGATTACATATTTTGACTCTCCTAGGAGTTTTGTCGAAAATCCGTCCATAAATTTATAAAATTGTAGATTTCAGTGGTTGAGATTACATATTCTGGGTGTAATGGGGCTTTTGAGAGCTTTGAATCAATTTATGCATTAAAAAGGGTGATTTAAACAATATAAAGTTGTGATTTGGCCTCTGGTGATGTGATGATGGTTGAAAAGTAAAAAAATTAAAACTTTTAAACTATGACTATCTAATTTACAAAGTTTTTTAAGATTACATGTTTTTTAGGGCTTTGAATCAATTTATGCGTTAGAAAAGATGATTTAAACAATATTATATCAATCCAATTGACAAAGCTTTTCAAAATTATATAAACAGTTTATAAATTTGTATTTTCAATATTAAGGATCAAATTTTCAAATATTTAGAAGATCGAATTTTTTTAAATATAATATTTTTATTATTTAACTCTATATTATTTATTAATTTCCTAATTATATGTTGTTTAGTTATTTAATTTTTTAAAATTGCCTAACAACATTTCCTCACACATCTCCCTATTGAATTATAAAGCACCTCGTTACTTTTCATACGACAAATATATTATAAAGAAATTTTAATAAATTAAAATTATTTTACAAGTGTATTTCAATCACCTATCACTTATCCAAATGGTAAAACATTGTCATCCCTAAAGAATTTGGTGGATGGGGTATTAGGAATATTTTATGGATCGCCAAGTCATTCGCTGCAAAATCATGTTGGAGAGGATTATTTGGAAACAATCTATGGAGTCAAATTCTCAAAGGCAAATATTTAAAAGGAGTTGACTTGACTTCTTGGATCCGAAAAGGAAACCACAAGTCCTTTAATGGCTCTATAATTTGGAAAAAAATTATATGCTCTTTTCATATCATTAACCAGTGGCTAGCATGGCAAATAGGGAATGGTAAACAATTTATAATTGGTAAGGATCCTTTTATAGGTGATTTTTCATCCTATAAACTTTCAGCTCCCTTGATACATTTCCTCAATAATCATTGTACTTTTTTGTTAAGAACCTGAATAGATCTACAAATATAATCACCACAAATACTGAATACACAATAGATCCACAGAGCAATATAGAAGAAACCACACTTTATTATTGTCAAACCCTTGAGGTAGGGAAACACCATACAATGGATCTTATTATGGAAGGGATCCTCTCATGTTCACTTGCCTCTTCGAGGGGGCATCCTCTTATTGAGCTACCGCTCCAAATACAATATTTCTCTTCATGTCTCATTACATTGCTTGAACCCCTTTATATAGTGCTACCATCACCTAAGAACATTTTAGAGGAGGAATCTTCTAGAAGTAGAACCTTCTAAGAAGTTCTCTTACATTTATTATATCTAATTACCCATTTATTATATCTAACTACCATAGTGGGCTTTATTTAATAATATAGTGGACCTAATCCACCTTACATTGAATGACCTCCACTATTATCACTATGGGCCCTCTGGGCCCCGCCACTACCTCTCTAGCTACCTTACATTACATCCCCCTTATGAGAGCATTGTCATCAACGCTTAATGTACAACCATATACCAAGGTCTCATGGATAATTGTGGACCATAATGCTAAAGAAGATTGGAGAACCAAGGTCCCATGTAGAAAGGAAAGCCACCATGCTGAAGTAGTCCAACCACCATTGTAAGCCCGGGTCCCATGTCCAAGTGCTCATGTGAACTCCCCATGGGAGATTTTGGAACCCAATAACCAACTCAAAATGATGTTCCAAAGACTGACACCTGTCATGTGGATCCAAATAAGAATATCCATCCACATAGTGGAAAAGGGTCGTAACAAAATCTGGAAGGAATAATACCACTGTAGAATATGCAAGATGGACACTGGTAATAATCATTGGCTCTCGATTTGTCATGTTGATGCTCTCTACAGAAGGTGGATTAGAGTCATCAAATAAAATATGAAAGTGGTTGTCATCCCAGAAATGACAACTATTCATATACCAATCATCACAATCGGCCTCAAAATCATACCAAACATATATTTCTTGATTATATTCATCCCTGATGTCCACCATAAGAAACATATGTTGCATGTTATCCAATGAATCTCGAATACTATGGAAACTATCATTGAGGCCATTTGCAAGGTCATGCAATCTAGCATCCAATGTGTCGTACAATTTGGATTTGAATGCTTCAAGAATTCCCTTGAGGGTTTGAGAGAAAATAGCCATATGAGCACCCTATGAACTCTTCGGTCCCACATCCATCATGAACAAACCTAAAAAATAGAACAATAAGTTATTGCAGAAAATCGTGGCGTTTTCCGGAAAAACCCTGAAAAACTGTTGAATTTAAAATGTTCATAACTTCACTTTCCGGACTCCATTTCGGCTGATTTTGTTTTTGAAATTGGGTGAAATTGTGAGAGGAACTCAGATATGTAATTTATTTGGGCAAATTCGGCCTCTAGATGATACAGAAATAATAAAAAAAATCGTGCCACTGTCCGCGGAAAAAAAAACTTGAAAAATTGCAGATTTTAAAACTTCAATATCTTGACTTCTCGGACTCCCTTTCGGACGATTTTTTTTTTTAACTTGGGTGTTTTTCTGAGAGGAACTCAGATCTTCAATTTGTTTCTACAAATTTTTCACAAAAATATACTGAAAATTTATGGAATGTCGCGACCCTTTTTTTCTTCTCCGAAAAAAAATCTGCAAAAATAAAAAACATTTGCTCACAATGTCTGCCAAGGAAAGTGATCTGATACCACTTGTTAATAACCTGAATAGATCTACAAATATAATCACAACAAATATTGAATACACAATAGATCCACAAAGAAATATAGAAGAAACCACATTTTATTATTACCAAACCCTTGAGGTAGGGAAACACCATACAATGGATCATATTATGGAAGGGATCCTCTCCTGTTCACTTGCCTCTGCGAGGGGGCATCCTCATATTGAGCTACCACTCCAAATACAATATTTATCTTCATGTCTCATTACATTGCTTGAACCCCTTTATATAGTGCTACCATCACCTAAGAACATTCTAGAGGAGGAATCTTCTAGAAGTAGAACCTTCTAAGAAGTCCTCTTACATTTACTATATCTAATTACCCATTTATTATATCTAACTACCATAGTGGACCTTATTTAATAATATAGTGGACTTAGTCCACCTTACATTGAATGACCTCCACTATTATCAATATGGGCCCTCTGGGCCCCCCCACTACCTCTCTAGCTACCTTACATTTTTCCATTGCACTAGTAGCTTTATCAACTACAAACAACAACTCTATAATTTGGAAAAGTGTCAACCAGCTAGGACTAACAAGAACTCTATCAGATGAATGGAACAGTTATATAACAATATTGAAGAGTAGCGGAATTTCGCTTATTAACACAAAAGACAATCTTGTATGGTCATGGAACATGACTACTGGAATAGTCACAACAAATCTGGCATATCAATGCATAGCTAGTATTTCACACAATGAGATTTCCTATTGGTGGTTTAAAGCAATATGGAGAGTTAACATACAGAGAAAAATTATTTGTTTCATGTGGTTATGCTTGAAGGATCGTCTCCTCACTGGTGCAAATTTCAGAAAAAGGGGAGGTATTGGACGTGTTGTTTGTAGTCTTTGTCTCAAAGATGATGAGACAATTGATCACCTTTTCATTCGTTGTGAATACACTCAAAACATTTGGAAAGAAACTCTAAGCTCTCTCAAGTTTTCAGATGCCTGGAATCTTTCTACTCTGGAAGGAAATCTACTCCACTGGTTTACTATTTACCCAAATATGAGATACATACCTTTTATGGTTTGTTGGAGAATCTGGAAATATAGGAATAAAATACTTTTTGAGAATTGGCAAAGAGAGGACTCTCGATTAATAACCAAGATTCTACTTGATATTAAAGAACTTAAAGGAACAAAAGAAGTGAACAAAGTGGATTATATCCTCAGCCCAATCTTTTTTTATGATAAACCTATAGGTTTCTTTGATGGTGTTGGTGTAAATGATTTCGGTGGAGCAGGGATATATATTAAATTAAGTTTTGATCATAGTTATAAAGCACACTTTGCAGGAGGAAAAGGGAATAATATGAAAGCGGAAATTTTGGGTCTTTGGGGGATTCTTTTTCTTGCACATAAATTGTCCATATGTAAATTGATGGCTGCTGGAGACTCCAAAGTCACTATAGACTGAATTAATGATTGCTCAAATCTAAACCTGATCTACCTGCACAACTGGAAATAATAGATTAGAAGCTTAAAGGAGGGATTTGAAGATATTCAATTTATGCATATCCACAAAGAATTCAATACAGTGGCAGATCAACTATCCAAGAAAGCTTTGGACAGTCCCATGGGTTGGTTTTATTATGAGGAGATCTTTAATGAAAATATTGTAAATAAAGATACTTTTAAGATTTTATAAAAGTTACATTACTATGTAACTAGATAGTAGAAGGACGATTACAGTTCCTTTTTGAATTTTTTTTTTTGATATGTAAGCTCTTGACAACTGAAAAAAGCAATTATGTATGAAATTACAGATAGTATAGTGGTACTATCTAGTCTCGAAGATCAATAGCGATCAATAGATCATACAAAAATTTTTGTAATATGGAAAGAACACTTGATTCTAATAGAACAAGGTTGTGTGGCAGTGTAGTCCCTGTCGGGTTGAATTGGGAATAAATGCAGAGGGATGGGGAAAAAGTAGTGGGGGCAGATGGAAATTGCAACGCAGATGTGGCAAGAAGCATGAAGGACAGGTGGTATCTATGCAAGAAATGACATGTGTCCTCTAGAGTCCCATTTATTTTTTTAAACTATATAATCCATCTTGCTATGTTCAAAATTTATGTTATTTCCAGTAGTCCTACTTTGCATGTTTATCTCTTTATTTGGAATTGGTTACAGTTAAGTAAAATTTACATAGAGTTGTCTGTATATGTGCGAGGACAAAAAAAGTTATATGCAGAGGAGCAGAAAAAGATATGCATGAGAAAAAGACAATTCGAATCAAATAAACAGAATGTCTTGACATTCAGCATAGTTGAAGATAAAAATTTAGAAGCACACAAATATAAAAGGAGATAAAAATAGTTTTATTTGGAATACATAAAAAATAATAGTTTGTTACATATTCCTGGAAATTTAAATGCGTTTGTCATATAGACTGGGATTGGGGCTCCCACGGACCATAAGATAAATATGTACAAGAAATAGGACTGTGGAAAGAAGAAGTGGGTGAAGGTAGAATGCAATACCTGAAAAGAAGAAATTGGAAGGTATCAGTCTCTAGCTAGAGATTTCTATTCAGAAAAGGTGGAAAATCTGGATCGATAAACAGAGCAGGATGTGATGATTATAGACTTACATGGATGGCACATATCATTCATTTTGATATTTGCTTGCTTATGGATTTTTCTATTGGCTTTCGTCCGGGACTCGCTTCAACTCCGTTTCAATGAATTCTTCAATGTAGCTTTTCAAGGGGGCGGCGTTGATATCATTCCAGATTTTTATGTTGAAAAGTTCATTTTCTAATTCACTTAGATCAATAGAAAGATTATGCAAAGCCTGATCAATGTCTTCATTCTGTACCAAATAGCCAACTAGCTAGTTGGCCACGTCATCTTCACCATATTCAAGAATGTTGTAAAAAATTTCTAAAGACAACGCCTTAAAAATATGAACTTGTTTGTCGAAGGCTTGCTTGGTTAACGCCAACAAGTTGACGATTAAATTAGGGCCTTGGAACTCGTTGGTCCTTTCGGATAAGTCTGTTTTGGTCATCTTTGTGAATAATGTTTCTTTCTTTGATATGACTTGCTCACATGATTGGACAATGAGATACAGGTTCTTCACCTTCTCTTTCCAGCTTGCTTCTAATTGAGTGATACAGCTTTTGGAGGGGAGATCATGTTGTATTATTGTCATGTCTGTCATGTTGTTGACATGAAAGGAAAAAGGGATGACCATATCCAAATAGAAACTTTCTTCATTTTTTAAATCCATCTGTAGATGTTCGAGCAAGTTATGTGCCCTCGTTCCCAGAGAAGCCATATCTTGTGATGTTTCCCAAGCCTTAGTAATCAGTTCCATTCTTTTCTTGATATTATTCTCCACATATCCTCTACACGATGCGAGGAGGCTGGGGGATCCTTTTAACTTGGTTGCAGGGGTGGAAGGCGTGGCTATTGCCAAAGGACTGGCAGGCAATGGCATAGGAATCAAAGCTTCCTCTAATTCCTTGATCCGGTCATTTAGTCTAGCATTTTCAACCTCAATGACTCCAATGGAATCACCAAGAGCATCTCTGGTTGCTCTGTGAAGTCCAGAGATTTGGGACGCCCGCATGTTCGCAAGGTCAACCTCTGAACGAGATTTTCCTTTCTTATTTATTACATCTCTCTTTTCAATAATTAATTTTTTAGATTCGTTGTCAAAAAGATCACTCTGGAATACGAAGGATTCATCTTCATAAAACATTTCAGTATCAACTATGTCCATTAGGTGACTATGTTGGATCATGTCTCCCAGCTGATCAAGGTTGTAAAATATGCTATCCAGATCAGTGTCAAGTTCCATGTTCTCACTCCCAATTTCGGGCTCTTCCGCCTGCCCTACAATTTTTTTTCTCTTCTTCTCCACGGGAAGCTTGTGAGAACTATCAATTTTAGAATGAGGAGGGTTGTTATCTCCTCCTCCATTTGAATAACTTTGGGTTGCTTTCTTACTGTGGTAGGCCGTTGGAGCAATGCTTTGTTACTGTGGTAGTTTTGGTCCTCACGCCCGAAGATGTTGCCATTAGTTTATGAGAACATATGTTTGCTCCAAACGATGCTTGAAATAAATAATTGGAGGGGATAATATAACCTCGTGGAAATGTTGGTTCAATGCGTGTGAATGGGAAATCTCCTCGAGATCTTCGCTCATTAATGAAAATCTCTATGTGTGTTGGATGATGAGATGTTAGAAGTAAAGATTAATTATTGCATACTTAGAAGTGTGAAGGTGGTGGGTACGAGCAATGGCCAAGAATGGAGACGGGGACGGGGAAGAGAAAGCAAGGAATGGCCAAGTATGAAAAGTGGTCGGACTGACTTAAAAATAGGTTTATAGGAGATAATGAGGAGAGGTGAGTGTCGAATGGTCAAATTGTATGACTCAGAATGTTTGACTGGAAAACGCGTAAAATGGAAGAGGGCATGATGGTGCAGTTCAACGAACGGTTTGTATATTTGAGGAATTCCGGAAAGTGGCAAAGTATGGAATACAGAAACAGTCGACCAGGCTCATTTTTTGAATTAGGGATTGAAAATTTCGTGAACGGGCCAACCCGAGGTCCCACGAATGACATTCCATGGTGTTTGAAATTAACACTCGAAAGGATAATTTAACCGTTCGAAAATATTGGTTTAATGCGTATTAGTGGGAGTTATCTGCAAATCTTGGTTTAGCATTAAACAATCTTTTTTATTATAGATAAGACTCTTTTATTATAAACAAGTGCAAGCAAGGAATGGCCAAGTCTGAAAAGCGGTCGCACTGATTTCGGAATAGGGTTACAGGGGATTCTCAGTAGAGGTGAGGGTCAACGGTCAAATTGTATGTGTCGGAAATTTTAACTGGAAAATGTGTAAAAGGGAAGAGTGCAAGCAAGGAATGGCCAAGTATGAAAAGCAGTCGGACGGGTTTCAAAATAGGGTTAAAGGGGATTGTTAGTAGAAGTGAAGGCCGACGTTTAAATTTTATGTATCGGAATTTTTGACTGAAAAATGTGTAAAAGGGAAGAGTGCATGGTGGGGCGGTCCAGCGGCCGATTTGTATATTTTCGGAATTGCGGGTGTTGTTTGCATGTCGCGAAACAATAGAAGGGCAATCTTTAGTCCTCCTGTCCGGAAACAGTCGGTCAGACTTGGTTGGAAAGAAGTGTGAAAGTGGTGGGCATAGCAAACAACGATTAGGAATTGGATACTTCATGAACCCACCAACCCGACGATCCACGAAAGAGATTTAGACAAATGGTGAAGTACAAAACGCGGACGGATAGGCTTAAAAAATGGAGTGACAATAGTTCGATAGGAGACGTGAGGACCCGACGGTCAAATTGTAGCTGTCGAAACTTCTGAGTGCAAGTTGTGTAATGGGGAAAAGGGTACGATGTGACAGTCTAGTTGTAAATTTGTATATTGCGGAAGTCTGGGTGCTCTTTGGAGGTCACGGAACAATGGAAGTGCACCCTAGAGCCCGCCTCCCCGAGAATCTGCTATCGGAAATGTGGCCAGATATGGAATGGGGAAGCAGTCTGTCGGAGTCACGATATAAAAGCATGAGTGCAAATGTGAAGCCATGCAAGAAAAGAGAAACGAGAATTCGGTTAAGTATAGAAAAGGCAAAAGAACGACTAATATATTCAAATATGTAATAGATATCCCATTTCCTGCCAAGATATTTTCTGTAAACTTATTGCATATACTTGGAAGAAGTGTGAAGGTAGTGGGTACAGGAAAAAGTGACTAGGAATTGGAAATTGTCTGAACCCTCCAACCCGACGATCTGCGAAAGAGATTCGAAGAAATGGAAAAGTGTGGAAAGCGGTCGAACAGTCTTCAAAATAGGGTGATAAGGGTTCCCGAGGAGACGTGAGGCCCTTATGGTCAAATTGTATGTATCGCAACTTTTGAGTGCAAAATGTGTAACACAGAAGAGGGATGATTTGGGAGTTTGGAAGTGAATTTGTACATCGCGGAAGCTGGGGTATTGTTTGCAGGTAAAGGAATACTGGAAGTGCAGTCTGGCTGTCTAGGAACCCGCAAGCGAAAAAAATGTATGCAATAGGGAAACGATATTCAAATTATACCTAGTATATTGATATTTGTAATAGATATCCCATTACCTGGCAGGACATTCTCTGCATGTTTCTATGACTATTTCCTGAGGCATGGTGAACTGTTAGGATTAAAGCTCAGTTATTGCATAGTTGGAAAAAAAGTGCGAAGGTGACGGGCACAGGAAACAACAACTAGGAATTGGAGGCGCGAAAGAGATTCCAAGAAACGACCAAGTATGGAAAGCGGACGAATAGGGTTGAAAATTTGGTGCCAATAGTTGCCCAGGAGACGTGAGGACCCGAAGGTCAAATTGTAGGTCTTGAAACATTTGGGTGCAAACTGTGTATCACGGAAGAGGGTATGTTGTAGGAGTTTGACAGTGAATTTGTGTATCACGGAAGTTCAGGTGTTGTTTGCAGGTCACATAATAATAGAAATGTAATTTAGAGTGTGCCTGCCTGGAAATCCGCGATCTGAAAAGTTGCTAGGTATGGAATGGGAAGCGGTCGATTGGAGTCAAGATATAAAAGCACGAGTGTAAACATTTTCAGAAAAATGACTAAGTAACCAAAAATAGAAAGTAAAGGGGAAAAACAAACGGGAATTTAGTTAAGTATAGAAGAGGGAAAGGAAGGGCTAATATATTGAAATCTATGTATCATAGAAGACTTTTGAGTGCAAACTGTGTATCACAGATGAGGGTATGATGTGGGTGTTTGGCAGTGAATTTGTATATCGCAGAAGTCTGGGTGTTGTTTCCAGGTCATGGAACAATGGAAGTGCAATGTAGAGAGCAGTTGCCCGAAAATCCATGATCTGAAAAGTTGTTAGGTGTGGAATAGAAAGCGATTGGTCGGAATCGGGATATAAAAGAACAAGTGCAAATGTGATCCTGTGAGCCCGCTAGCCTGCACAGGTAGACAATTTCAGAAAAAACGGCTAAATAACCAGAAAGAGAAAGTAAATGGGAAAAACAAACAGGAATTTGGTTACGTATAGAAGAGGGAAAGGAAGGGCTAATATATTAAAATCTGTAATAGATATTCCATTTCCTGGCAAGATATTCTATGTATGTTTTTGGATCTTCCAACGTTAAACTTTAGTTATTGCATACTTGAAAGAAGTGCAAAGGTGGCAGGCACGGGAAACAAGGATATGGAAATTGGATATTTCGTGAACCGAACAACCCGACGATCCGCGAAAGAGATTCAGACAAATGACGAAGTATGGAAAGAGGACAGACGGGCTTCAAAATGGGGTG
>JASDQU010010712.1:61674-72378 GCA_032191745.1 Picea mariana
ATATTTTTGAAGAGCATAAGTGGAAATTTTCCTTTATGAAATTGTTGTTCCATTGATGAAAACAAATTTGAATAGGTATCAAACAATTGCAGCTGCAACATGGAACAATGCAATATTTGTGTAAGTTAACCGAGATACATGGACATGCAAAAGTAAAGGACAAAACTGGATATGGAGAACGGTAGCATTTCCTTGTTGTTGTCCGACTCTCCATCCTTTATATGGAGAATGTGTTGTGAGCCAATTTTTATCGCTAGTGTGACAACTGTGCCAATGGTTCCGATTGGGTAAATGTCGTTGTTTCATGAAAGTTGGCTGATAGTTGCATCCGGGACAAAACGATATTCTGAACAAATAGTGGGAATTTTTTCCACAATACTTGTTTCATTGAGTGAAATAATCCGATCACAATCACCACGGTCATATACTATTTTGGGCAATATATTAAAATTTGTAATGGATATCCTATTACCTGGAAATATCTTTTTTGCATGTTTATGGACAAGTTGTGTAAAAATAGTCAGTGTGACTATCATCATGGCCTCCTTGTCTATCATGTCAGCACACATAATGGATCTACTTTTGTTTGCCTTGTCCAAGTAGGTGCTATAGACGACCATTATGTCCCCAATGAACACTTTTCTAGTTCGACGACTGTTCAAGCCCTCTATTGATAGTATTTTGGGTGTTACAAGTTTAGACCTGGTGACAATTTTTGAACAGGAAAAGTAAAGTGAATGGTAGTGTGCTTTTTTTTTTTTTTTTCTATTTTTCTTGGCATAAATTTACAAGTAGACACACATCTTGGATGAACTATGGAGCCATAGTTTTGCAACCAGACCTCTCAGTCTGCGGAACTCGCGCCATGTTTGACGTCTCGCTTGTACTTATTGATACTTCTTGTGAACTGCAAAGTATGTATTGTAGATGACATCACCATATTCACCATGCCATAGATGAATAAATAGTTGAGGATATTTTTTTGGTAAACATACTAGGAACATAATGTATGCATCTTTACCTTTGGCCTTATCGATCTGCTAATGTCTGGGATGTTTGACTGCTCATGGTCATGTCACTAGTCCAACTTTTTTTGATGCAAGCATGTGTAGATGAACATCAGAGGGACTAAATAAGCATATGCATTGTATATTGTCCATAATTGTTCTTAATGTGACATGCATGGAAAAAAGAGATGGAATACAAAATAGGGTGTCAAGGGATACTAAGGAAACATGAGGACTCGAGGGTCTAATTGTATGCCTCATATTTGTTGACAGGAAAAATGTGTAACAGTAAATAGGGCGTGATGGCGGGGCACGATGACCAATATATATATCGCGAAACCTCGAAATCTAGAGGCGCAATCCTGAACCTGCCAGCCTGGCACCCGCAATCGACAAAGTGGGTAAATATGGAATAAGGTAGAAGCGTGAACATAAATGTGAATCCGTGAGCTCGCCAACCCGCACACCAAGACATTTTTGGAAAGACGACTAAGCAGAGCAATTAGAAAGTAAGAGGGATAATAGAAAATGGAAAAAGTAGAAATGGGGAGGGCACAAAGGCCCATTGTTGCCAAATCATGGGTTTTTAGTCCAATATTATATGCCCCCACCCGCTTTGTATAATTAATTTACTAGCACAGTGTTGGAAGCCAACTCAATTTTTTGATTGCTCTCAAAAAAGCTGCCTACACCCCTTGTCTGATTACGACAAATCATTGTCGCATTGTCCTACTAGATTTTTGTTTCATTTTTGCGACAATTACAATTTGATTTCGATTCAATTTTCACAACTAAAAGTGTGAAAATACCTTTCTCATCGTTTGGACTGTAGTCGTCTTTTATTGATTTTTACAAAAGACACTTGACCATTGGTTTATCGCATGACTGCAAAAGGTTTTTCAAACTCGTGTCCTTACCTTGATTGCGCATTTGATCTGTTTGATTGCTAAGCCTGTAAGCATGAAGATTTACTGGTCTTATTCTGATCTTATAAAGGTTATGATGGATTTGGTCTTATATGTTTTTATTCTTATTGCTATGGGCTCATGACTCGTTTATTATATGAGAAATTCTTGATTGCATTGGAATGTAAACATTTGAATATGCAATGAATACATTGGCAAGTTTATAAGGTCAAATAGCAATGGTTTGAGGGCGCGTTGATGAAATATTTTGGGTTTTAATTTTAAATCGATGCTTGGTATATTGTTTGGAAAATTGATATTGCATCGGACCAACAATAGTTTCGAACTATGTGTTGACATGTTTTAATTAACATTGGTTTGAAACGACTGAATCGACACGACAGGTCATTTGATTTCATGCTGATTAGACTTAACACCTGGCGCGTGATTATCACCTATGGTGTTGGTTCAGATTCGGATGAATGGCACGTTGGTATGATGATTCACCGATTTGCTGGCCGATACGTATGGTTTGGGTGATTATGATTATAACAACACTGTACTCAGCAATTAATACAATGAGTGGTGGTGGTAATCCCACCACCTTCGCACGCATGGAGTTTTTCCAGTCTCTTCGAGCATTCAAGCTGTTGAACCCTCTCATTTTCACTCTGTGCATTGTTTCATTTAGCTCAAACCCTACCATGTACAGAAGCCATGGCTCCTGTTGTGAGGGCCGAGCCCAACGGGTGCCAAGCACTGTTGACGTTTGATGGTGTGTATAGCGATTTAGAAGAGTTTGGTTGGCTTCCATTTATAAGGAAATTCGAAGGTTACAACCTCATTGTGGCTCGGAAATTTTCTTTGTCATTCGATGGCTTCTGAGCCAAAGTTGGAGATGTCCAGCTTGAAATCACTGAACAGTTTCTCAGCCTGGCGACTAGCCTGCTTGTCAAGGGACAGAAATGGTCGAAAAGCTACAAGGTTGACAATGTCCCATGGACGTTGTTATTTCGGTCTCACACTGTCAGCTCATGCGACAGAGGTTTGCCTGCAAAGATGTTGAAACCCCGCTGGTATGATCTCTTAATGATTATCAAACAATTCGTTACTTGTGAAGGCAGGTACGAGTTTGTCTTTCTGTTTCACTTGCGTTTATTAATGGTTTTTATGGGATTCGAACTAAGTTTACCTCACTATTTGCACCGAAGCTTGTTTAAGATGGCCAAGCGTTACAAACGCAGCCAGGCTGACACTAGCCTCTTCCATGTAGGGTTGATTAAAATGATTTTGGTTCATGAATTGGGGTTACGTCGTGATTCTTGGCATGAGTTTCTCAGCCGTAATGGCTTTGAAGAGTCTGACCCTCCACAGGTGGATAAGCCCATGGTGACCAAGAGCAAACCTATCCCCGTGCCTTTTAGTGTTTTATTACCCAAACCTAAGCCCGAGTCTCCTACGAATTCATCTATGGCTGTGACTAAACAGACCGAAGTTGCTAAGCCTACAATCACAAAGACTAGAGCGAAGACTGGTGCTAATACTAGAAGCAAGAAAAATGCAAGGTTGATCTCTCGCTTGGAGAGGAATAAATCTAAGCCTTCTGCCAAACAGAGCCTATCGTGGTCAGCGAGGACTCTGATTCAAGCATTGAACGTTTTCTTGCCGAAGAGGGCTTCTATGACAAACCTCCTTGTGATTTCGTCAAGAACCTACCTCCTTGTCTGCGGGATAACCCTGACTTTCCTGGCATCGAACCACTCCATGAAACCCTTGTGGAATCATCAAAACCCCCTTCTATTCAGACTGTTGCACCACCTTGCAACCAATGTGGGTTGTGGTTAGAAAGATACTACTCGGATGTCCCAAAATTGCAATCCAAAATTCGCGATTTGGAAAACCAAGTGGCTAAGCTCACTGGTCGGAATGCAAGAGAACAACCCAACGACAAGAAGCAACGAACCACGGGTTCAATCCTGTTCAAAAATGTTGAGTCTGCTATAGCAATTGTTAATTCAAAATTGACATAGCCTCAACAATTGTAATGGTATAACTTTCACTCTTTTATATGGCATGATCATAAGCTCTGTATACATTGTTGACTTGCTCTGTCATGCATAAGTTTTGATTATCGATTTCTGGATTGGTTGTGATTAGATTTAGTTTGATTGATCATAATTTGATTTGAATATTCTGTTATTTGATATCTTTTCTATTGTTGAAATACAAACGATATCTCGGTTCGATTTGGTTATATCTTGTGCGATATGATGGAGAAATTGGTTAGCTATGATATTTTCTATGATAAGATCAATTCGTATATCATTTGTTACATAATTAAATTTCGAATGGATAACAATAGTAGCTGTTACGATGTGAACTGTATTTCGATGGTAACAAATGTATTATTCGATTGAGATTACAGGGATGGATTGATCGTATCAAGTCTTACGATTTGTGTCTATAATTAAATTCAGTTATATGCATGGTTTGTTGACTCTGTCAAAACCCTGTCTGTCGACTATGAGGTGATCAAACATGAAGACTGTTGAGTCAAATGACTTCATCCGATTACAATGGAATCAATTTATATATCGTGCTTTTAACTGAATGATATCAATCTGCTGTTGTGATTATAATTAATCAATTACAGTTACGAATTTACCTGTGAGTTACTTGAAACGCAGCGAATGAGAACTGTGGTTGGATTCTATGGATACAGTGATGCATGAAATCGTAATGGCTTTCTATATTGGCAATGATATGAATCTTATGCTAATCGATAATGATGGTTTGTATCTCATACGATTTGGTTTGTCATTGATTGCATTCATGGAACAATCTTGTTAAGATATGATACGATTTTATGTCGATTGGGAAAACAGAGCACCACTACTCTGTCCCGATTGTATTCTGTTTGATTTGATTTGATTTAATCATTAGTAATTTTTTTATTATTGCAAGGTGATTGGATGGGATTTGATTTGATTTATATCTGGTCATGTTTACTATTCTAGACCAGCTACAGAATCGAAGATTCTGTAGCTAAGTCTATAGAGTCATTTTTTTATTGTTTTCTTAATAAAATACTCCTCTAACTTGATTTTTGTGTCTATTACAGGCAAATTCGAATTGGCAATGGATATGAGGAGCAGTTGGAAGATATCTTAAGGATTTTACTTGCATTTTTAGTTACTTAGTTTAAGGGATTTTGGGATAATTCCCAGATTGTGTAAAACTATTTACTATTATTCACAAGGATGTTTTACCTGGTGAAAAACCTATATAAACCTATGGTTTTGTAATAATCGATGATCCTCAGTTGGGGAGAACAAGGATATGGAATTCTGATTCAAACTGGAGCAGAATTGGTGTTTTTTCAAAGCTTTCGCTTTTCAATATATCGACACTTTGTTCCATGTTTTGTATATCATCTTGTTTATGGTTTGGTATTGCTTTAGCTATCTGAATCAAATGCAAATGATATAATTTTATTTCTGTTATCCATATCTTGTTTCTTCCAAATAGATAAAAGAAATAACAGTTGTTAGTTCAATTTTTGAATCATAGCTTTGTCTTCTTCATAAATCGAACTGTAATATATAAGTTTGCTGCATGATAGGTTTCCCCTTTTGCAGGAATTTATAATTAGAAAATTGTTATGATATTCTTTTATGTCTTGTTTGTCCTGTAACATACTTCAAGAAGCAGCATAGTTGATCCTGTGCGAGAAGCTTAAGGACTTAACGGTGTGAGTTTCCCTCCTCCAATCAGCTTAGAAGTCATCATACGCAGGGCAGACTTGGAGCGTTTCCAGGTCAATTAGTATTTAGTTTACTGCTTTTTATTAAGTAGTTTAATATAGATATAATTTGATTTGTTTTAATTTCAGTTAGTTTACTTTCTTATTCATAAATCATAAAATAAAAAAGAGTTATCTTCGCTGTCTTGGGACAACAAACAAATTAGTTTCACAGGTTTATTCAAATCTGTAGATTGTATGTAATGTATATTTGTGAATAAACTGTAATTAACTTGATAATTAGATAGTTGATTTGAGTTATTATAAGAATAGTTAGTAGTTTGTAGATAGAATAGTCAGCATAGTTTATATTTTAGTATTTTAGTTTCTTTATTTGTTTTATTAGTTTCTAGTTTCCTCTAATTTAGTTTGATTTCTTTTATTTAGTTAGTTAGTTTGTTTTAGTTTGTTCTATTAGTTTCTAGTTTCCTTAGTTTAGATTACTTAGCTCAGATCAATTCTCTCTTTGGTTTTCTTAGGAGACCTTAGAGCGGCCAACGGAGCCGTTAAACTCGTCAGGGTGGTCCATTTCAAACGGCTTGGGTTATTTAGACAACCCCAGACCGGTTCCACTCTCCCAGTTGACAGATGGACTGTTTTGCCTGTCAACACACAGTTGGTATACCTTTTCGAAGATTGAACCATAGACCCCTCTGGTGTTGCATACATGAATTCATCTTCTTGTTCAACCAATCTGTTTCTTCCAAGGTAGCAACGCCGAATATACAATGGACATGAAGACAAGTTAGTATGAAAAAAGACGTGTAAAAGAAAGAAATGTAGTTCTATTTATTTCAATGTAACAACAAAGAGAATACAATTCACATGAGAATAATCAGAAAGATACGTAGTATATACATACAATAAAAAGGTGCAAAGCAACATAAAAAGTAGAAGAAATACACAGACAATAAATGAAATACTCAACACTGGAATATGAAATAAGAGTACAGGTATGCACCTATGTAACTCCTCATCTACATTCGTGCCAAAGAGTCCATCATCCTCTCCAACCATTCTGTTTGTTTAAATGTAGCAATGCAAGAAAAATACAGTGGACATGAAGGAAGTTAGTATGCATGAAGACATGTAATGAAGATAAGTTATTATCAATATCTACATACAACAAACTAGATGAACACATATAAAGATAATAAATGAAATACAAAGCCACAGAATATGAAATAACAGTTCAACCATGTACCTTTGTATCTCTCCTTCCACCGCTGCAATCAAAACTCTGTTGTTCTCTCCAACTATTCTGTTTGTTTGAATGTGGGAATGCACAAAATATAATGAACACGAATGGAAGCTGGTATGCACCAGAGAACAAGTAATATGTACATATAGTAAATGAGAATCAACGAATAGAATAAAAGATAGCCATAAATATGAACCTTTGCTTTTCTCCATCCATGGTTGTAAATATATAAAGTTTTTCCCTGGCCAAAATATACTACAAGCCACAAAATATTAAGAAATTGCATGGCCATAGCTAAATGATTTTGGTTTTCTATGGCAAAGTATTCAGATATGCTTCCAAACATCGAAATACAATTTTGCAGTATCTTTGGTGTGCATATCATATCTCAAGTACAAGACAAATTGTATCATGGTCACACCAGTCTATGTAGAGGATAAAGAGGTTGTATTGTGATATGGGCACATTCCACCAAATATGGTTAATAAGTGCGGTTTGCACATGTTTTATTATAAAAAACAAACAACAAACATTGCAATTGCACATGTAGTTGTCTAATTATTTCTTATGCCACTATTTTCTATCATGTCAACACTGAAGTATGAGAAAAATTTTACAGCAGAATAGGCCCGCACAGAACTAACACAACTGCAGGTCCACTCATGGGTGCAAGGCTTGAACACCATAAAGCGCCCAAATAAAAAAGAAGAGAGAGAAAAAAAAACCAACTCCAACTGTTGGCACAGGACCCTAGCGAGAAAGCACGAACAGACCCAACTACAACACCAGGGCCACAAACTCGTAAATTTGAGCCAAACAACAACAATCGACGAACCAACGAACAAGCAACAACCATCAAACCAAGAAACAACATATGTATCTCCAACTATTACCAAACTGCAGTCGAAGCACAGATGGAACCCGAAACATATGACGAGCATGCCAGTAGAAATAAGCAAACATTATTACTTGCAAACTGCAAACAATGAACAACAAAGAAGGAATAGAAAATGAAATTATGGCATGGAAACTTACTCCGAAATGATGAAAGTAAGAAGCACAGGTCGAATGGTGAACCAAACAACAACAAACAACAACTGACGAATCAATGAAGAAGAAGCACCCACCGAACCAGTAACAATGTATGTAGCTTCAACAATGACGAAATTGCATTCTAAGCCTAGAAGAAGTATGAAACATACAATGCCTATTCAACTAGCAGTGGACAACAATATTGCCCAAATTCACTGCAACATTGTATGGAAAATTTCGAGGAAAATTGTACTCCGAGAAGCCTATTTAGATAAACATTTAAGGTTGTCAGGTTGTTTAAGGGCCTCACGGTATGCAAACATTTAAGTTGTCAGGCCTGTTTCAGGACCTCGCACCATGTAAACATTTAAGTTGTTAGGCCTATTCAAGCACCTCAAAAAAAGTGTCAATGATGTTAACCTTCGGTATGTAAACATTTCATAAAAATAAAATAATAAATAACAACAACAACAACAACAACAATAATAATAACAACTTGACAATAAGACC
The DNA here is from genome assembly GCA_032191745.1 of Picea mariana. Classification (NCBI taxonomy): domain Eukaryota; kingdom Viridiplantae; phylum Streptophyta; class Pinopsida; order Pinales; family Pinaceae; genus Picea; species Picea mariana. The sequence continues at coordinate 70,132 of JASDQU010010712.1, forward strand.
TCGAATCCATTATCGACATATATGGGTTTCTTTATAATAAATAAATAAAGAAATAATGTATTTAGGTTTGTAGTTCGAACAATAGAAATTATGCAAAAAAATTGTAGCCAAACAAAAAAGTAATATAAAGTTAACGAATTATCGATCACTATAAACTTTGGATATCTAAACATTTCAATATGAATAGTACAAATAAAAGAAAGTACAGTACATGATAAAACTTTGGATATGGCAACATATAATTCATTGGGAATAGCAAAGCTGACAATAAGACCTCAAATGTATCATCCAATCACATCATGACATATATGGGTTTTTTTATTATATAAAATTTAATGCTTTTAGTTATGTAGGTCAAACATTAGAAAATATGCAAAAATTTGTAGTCAAACAACAAACTAATGTAAAGTCAACGAATTATCGATCGCTATAGTCCCTCTACGCCTTTGGCAGGGATTCATAACAGTGGATCTGTTTTTTTCTGTGTGAAAAACAAATCACCTATTTCAATCATAGGTGTATTCAGGAATTTTACAGTGGAATCTTACCATTAATATATTTCAATCACCTCGTATTTTAGCTAAACAAGCTTCAGTGACCCACCCCACCAAAGATGATATTATATTATTGTATGTACGTGGATCCCCACTATTTACATTTATTGATAGGTAATAGTATACATTTCTCCTCGAAGATACGTAGAAAAAACTAAAACCCAAAACGAGATGGATTAGAGTTTTGAGAGGGTATATTCCTATGTTGTGGGAACATTGGGAATGTGTTAAATCTTATTTCAATAAAATGGAAGACAATTTTTCTCCTATTGCAACAACTATAATATTGAAATTAATAATTTAATTTGTGTTAATAATTATATGAATATATTTGACATAATAGTGAAACTTTAATATCCATAAATATTCCATTAGAAAATGATAAACAAAATTGAAAATGCATATATACAATTTTAACATCTTTTTAAAATTAAACTTTACATATATAAACTTAAAAGGTCTTTGTAAATTTGAAGCATTAATATTTTTTTGTTGGAAAAAGCAAAATAGTACTAGTCTTCTAATATGAAAATACAATAAAAGTCAACCATATGGTTGGTTGATATCAACTATGGAGCAATGCTTGCCATGGATAGGGTATTGATTTATTGGACTTTCATGTTTAGTTTGGGCTTGAAGGAAAACATACATGCATTAAAAGTTTTTCATATCCACAACTATAAAGTGAGTATTATTAAGTTTTTTTACTTAACTAATTTTTGAAATAATATTTAATTGTAGTTTGGTTTTTGTTTTATAGTGATATTTTGAATAAATATAATGAAAATATTTGTAATAAATTATGTATTTGTAATAATGCAATAAAAATATTTACATTTTAATTTAATATAATTCCAATTTAAAGTTCTCTGTTTAGGAAACTGGTTATCGAGCTCCCATTTCCGTGATGTTGAAGCTCTCAAGCTCCCAAAATAGTTCCCAGCCAATTGGGGACGTTCCCTACCAGTTTCCAAGCTCCTGTAACTTAGGAAACTAGTTTCAGAGATGGTATATTCAGACTTCTAATTCCATTTTGTGTAATTCATAAAATATATTTATGAATTTTTAAAATGATTAAATTGATATGTAATATTTTATATAAGTTTGTTAAATTTAGTTAACTTGTAATTTAAATTTTATATTTATTAATGTTTAAACTTAAGTTATTTAAATGATAATATTTCATTTTAATAGTGTGACAAATTTTCAAATATAAATTTTAAAGTTTTAATAGCTCACAAATAATTTCAAATAGAAATTTTGAAGTCTTAATATTTTACGAGTAATAAATGATTTGGGATCATTTAATTCAGATTTGTTTGAGAGCCTATTTTTTAGTTTTAATTCTTTAGATTTGTTTGAGAGGCTATTTTTGAGTTTGATTTTATTCTTTGAGAAAACCTACTCCTCTCAATATACTTTAGTCTTGAGTCATATTTGTGATTTCCACTGATATATATGACTCGAATTGACTCACCAAGCTAGATTCAAGAGACAATGTATTAAAAAGAAGAATAACTTAAAACAATACTCATTTTTCTTATTTTTCAAACTTAATTTTATTTGTAATTTCCATTGATATATATGACTTCAATTGACTCACCAAGCTAGATTCAAGAGACAATGTATTAAAATGAAGAATAACTTTAAAAAACACATTTTGCTTATTTTTCAAACTTAATTTTACCATAGA
>JASDQU010010712.1:79590-96582 GCA_032191745.1 Picea mariana
CTGTTCTCCCTAGCACCACCCTGCCACCCTAGTTTCTCTGGATGCAACCAGATGGAAGCTACAACTTCCTGTGTTCAAGCACCCACTTGAAATTCTGAGGACAACAGTCCTCCCGAGCACCTCCCAACCTCCCTAAGATATTAATGATTAAATAAGAATTCAACTTTACAGATAAATCAGTTCATACCAATTTTACTTTGTTCTGTAAATCTTGTCTTCTGCTGCTTGCTTTATCGTTCTGCTCTGCTTCTGCTCTGCTCTATCGTTCTGCTCTGCTTCAACTCTGCTCTATTGTTCTGTTCTGCTACAACTTCTCGTTTTTGCCATTTTATTCTTCTTCAACTCGTTCTGTTCTTCTTCTCTGTATTTCATCTGCTCTGTCTGTCCTTTTCTCCAATCCTCATATCAATTCATTTCATTCTGTGTATCAATTAGACTTCATCCTTAACTCCTTCTCCTTTCACCTTTTCTTACTATTTCATTCTTTTTCACGCAGAGTCACCAACACCATACAATGTCACTCGTTTTCTTTTATACATTCTGCTATGACGGTTCCACTTCCCATCTCCTTCGGCAAGAGCAACGACAACTGTCTCAGCAACTGAATCGTCATCTGAAACGTTAACTGATTCTTCATAATGAGTCTGTTTCACTAATAGAAATCATATTCAGTCGTTAACTGTGAGAGAGAACAATGACCCTCCGATCAATATTTGATCCAACGATTCAGATCAAATCGGGATTTCACTCATCGCGATTTCGGCATTCACAGTGTCGAGATGCACATGTACTCGGAACCCCCGATTCTCCGATCCCCGATGTGCTTCTTTCCCGAGCTTTAGCCCCTTTTGGCTACACAATGGTCCATGTGACCAGCTATCACGGGACCACCACCATACCTCTCAAAAATGTGCGCTAGCCCTCCTGGCTAGAACATGATCCATATGACTTGTCTCCATGTGACCTTGGTCTTATCACTCCATCGGAGTTTCGGCACTTACGATGACATAATGTTTATGTCCATGGGATTCGTGATTTCCCGATTTGCGATGCGCTTCAGCCCTCCTGGCTGAGCCCTGGTCCACGTGACCGTTACCCATGACCTTTCGTCGGGATTTCGGGGTTTATAATGATAATGTGCATACGCCCCCTGGACTTGCAATATGCCGATTCCCGACTTCCTCTGTACTCCTTACACCTGTCTTTCTCTGGTTGTGCCACGTGTCCCTGGGTGACGTGGTCTACTGACGTGAGTTGGATCAACGGTCTAGATCACATGTTGATCTGACGGTTCAGATTCAGTCGGGATTTCGCATATCGCAAAATCGGGGTTTTCGTTGCATTGTGTTCTTTGCATTATGAAATTCCGATCCTCGAATCTTCGATGAAGCCTCCTGGCTGCCACGCGTCCATACGAATGAACGGTCCAAATCCCTGCTTGATTTAACGGTTGTGATCAAATCGCGAAATCGTGTATCGCGATTTCGGGGTTTTCGTTGTAGAGTGAACTGGACATTTCAAAGTCTCGATCCCCGATTCTCCGATGGCTTATCTCTCTCGCAACTTCTACAGATCCGACGGCCCTCGTTCTTTCGGGAAATTTGAATGGGATCCTACGGTCACTGACTCTTCTCCTCCCGATTATTGTTGTGCGGCTATTCATTGCTATTGTCATCACTGCAACGACAACTGTACTTTCCATCAACAACCAAAACTGTACTTGCCATCAATGACAAGTATACGCTGATTTGCTTTCCGTTAACTGAAATTGCCAACATACCAAACTGCAGTCGAAGCACATAAGGAACCCGAAACATATGACGAGCATGCCAGTAGAAACAAGCAAACATTATTACTTGCAAATTGCAAACACTGAACAACAAAGAAGGAATAGAAAATGAAATTATGGCATGGAAACTTACTCTGAAACGATGAAAGGCAGAAGCACAGGTCGAATTGTGAACCAAACAACAACAAACAACAACTGATGAATCAACGAAGAAGAAGAACCCACCGAACCAGTAACAATGTATGTAGCTTCAACGATGACGAAATTGAATTCTAAGCCTAGAAGAAGTATGAAACATACAATGCCTATTCAACTAGTGGTGGACAACAATATTGCCCAAATTCACTGCAACATTGTATGGAAAATTTCAAGGAAAATTGTACTCCGAGAAGCCTATTTAGATAAACATTTAAGGTTGTCAGGTTTTTTAAGGGCCTCGCAGTATGCAAACATTTAAGTTGTCAAGCCTGTTTCAGGACCTCGCACCATGTAAACATTTAAGTTGTTAGGCCTATTCAAGCACCCCCAAAAAAGTGTCAATGATGTAAACCTTCAGTATGTAAACATTTCATAAAAAAATAATAAAAAACAACAACAACAACAACAACAATAATAATAATAACAACCTGACAATAAGACCTCAAATCTATTATCGACATATATGGGTTTATTTATAGTAAATAAATAAATAAATAATGTATTTAGGTTTGTAGTTCGAACAATAGAAATTATGCAAAAAAATTGTAGCCAAACAAAAAAGTAATATAAAGTTAATGAATTATTGATCACTATAAACTTTGGACATCTAAACATTTCAATATGAATAGTACAAATAAAAGAAAGTACCGTACATGATAAAACTTTGGATATGGCAACATATAATTCATTGGGAATAGCGAAGCTGACAATAAGACCTCAAATGTATCATCCAATCACATCATGACATATATGGGTTTTTTTATTATATAAAATTTAATGCTTTTAGTTATGTAGGTCAAACATTAAAAAATATGCAAAAATTTGTAGTCAAACAACAAACTAATGTAAAGTCAACGAATTATCGATCGCTATAGTCCCTCTACGCCTTCGGCAGTGATTAATAACAGTGGATCTGTTTTTTTCTGTGTGAAAAACAAATCACCTATTTCAATCATAGGTGTATTCGAGAATTTTACAGTGGAATCTTACCATTAATATATTTCAATCACCTCGTATTTTAGCTAAACAAGCTTCAGTGACCCACCCCACCAAAGATGATATTATATTATTGTATGTACGTGGATCCCCACTATTTACATTTATTGATAGGTAATAGTATACATTTCTCCTCAAAGATACGTAGAAAAAACTAAAACCCAAAACGAGATGGATTAGAGTTTTGAGAGGGTATATTCCTATGTTGTGGGAACATTGGGAATGTGTTAAATCTTATTTCAATAAAATGGAAGACAATGTTTCTCCTATTGCAACAACTATAATATTGAAATTACTAATTTAATTTGTGTTAATAATTATATGAATATATTTGACATAATAGTGAAACTTTAATATCCATAAATATTCCATTAGAAAATGAGAAACAAAATTGAAAATGCATATATACAATTTTAACATCTTTTTAAAATTAAACTTTACATATATGAACTTCAAAGGTTTATGTAAAGACAGGTTGCTCACAGCATACCACCCGGCGAAATCATGCACCAGAGAACGAACATGGCTGATAATTATGTTCGTCTTTGACAGTCTGCGTGCACAATCTTGGCAGATTTCTGTTCTTCTTTGACAGGTTGCGTGTCGGTTTACAACATACACAAGTCTTTGTTTGTGGGCATTTTGATTGTTGCATTGTAAATACTTTATATACTTATGAATATAAATGAGCAACTTTCCCCGTGGAAAAAAAAGGTCTTTGTAAATTTGAAGCATTATTATTTTTTTATTGGAAAAAGCAAAATATTACTAGTCTTCTAATATGAAAATACAATAAAAGTCAACAATATGGTTGGTTGATATCAACTATGGAGCAATGCTTGTCATGGATAGGGTATTGATTTATTGGACTTTCATGTTTAGTTTGGGCTTGAAGGAAAACATACATGCATTAAAAGTTTTTTATATCCACAACTATAAAGTGAGTATTATTAAGTTTTTTTACTTAACTAATTTTTGAAATAATATTTAATTGTAGTTTGGTCTTTGTTTTATAATGATATTTTGAATAAATATAATGAAAATATTTGTAATAAATTATGTATTTGTAATAATGCAATAAAAATATTTACATTTTAATTTAATATAATTCCAATTTAAAGCTCTCCGTTTAGGAAACTGGTTATCGAGCTCCCATTTCCGTGATGTTGAAGCTCTCAAGCTCCCAAAATAGTTCCTAGCCAATTGGGGACGTTCCCTACCAGTTTCCAAGCTCCTGTAACTTAAGAAACCAGTTTCAGAGATGGTATATTCAGACTTCTAATTCCATTTTGTGTAATTCATAAAATATATTTATGAGTTTTTAAAATGATTAAATTGATATGTAATATTTTATATAAGTCTGTTAAATTTAGTTAACTTGTAATTTAAATTTTATATTTATTAATGTTTAAACTTAAGTTATTAAAATGATAATATTTCATTTTAATAGTGTGACAAATTTTCAAATATAAATTTTAAAGTTTTAATAGCTCACAAATAATTTCAAATAGAAATTTTAAAGTCTTAATATTTTACGAGTATTTTAGATTTCTGTGGTGAGTATTTTCAAAGTTGTTTGCCGGATAATCCACAGTTGGTGTCATTTTTGTCGACGTTTTGAATCCGAATCAGGATTCATCATCAGGACTAATCGTCAATTGATAGCATGCTGATCTCGGTCAATTAATAGTTACTGTGCAGGATGTTTCAAAGATTTTAACCTAGGTCGGCTGTCTAAAAACCTATAGAGATTAATTGATTTTTAAACTAAATAATTATATAATAATAATTAATAACTTATTAGTAAGTTTGTAAAGTTATTTAGTTATATATAAGTAAAATTAAGTTTTAAGTGTTTTTAATTATGTGATTAAATATTGAATTAATTTTTAAACTAAATAATAATATAATAATATATAATAAATTATTACTAAGTTTGTAAAGTTTTTTAAGTGAAAATTAAGTTATGTGATTAAATATTCAATTAATTGAATTAAATTTAAAGTTTAATTAATTGAATTATAGTGAGAAGGGGGCTTTAGTTATGGTTGTTTGTTTTTAGGTTTTAGAGTTTTAAAAGTTTGTTTTTAGGGTTATAGTTTTTAAATAGAGCTTAGTGAACTAGTTACTAGATATAGTTTACGGAAAGGTGGGTTTTAGGTTTAGAATTACACTGATTAGGATGTAAGAGTTAGGAAGGAAAAGTTTTAGGGTTTTTAAATTGAAAGTACTTTTAATTTTTGTTTATATTTAATGTTTTAAATTAGATTGTCATAATAGATTATAAGTGACTTAATTATTTAAAGAAGTAGGTGCCTATAATTAAATTTTTTTAAAAAGGTAAAACAGGTTGGTTAGACCCCTAAGTCTAAGTAGTGAAGTAGAGGGAAACCTAAACAAGAAGGCGAGAAGAAGGGAGGGGTCAAGCCTGATTGGATCTATGAGGGTTTCTAAGTTGGTTGATTAATGGGTGCCAAAAACTGCTTACCTCCAAGCCACCGTCTCTGTTCATATTGTTGGGTCGTTTGATTATTTCGAGAGCTTCTCTTAAGCATCTCATGTAGTAATGATCCTCTTTTGCTAGTATTTTTGTATCCTCTAGGCAGACATGATGTTTGGTATTAAGTGAGTGTTTTGCTAAGGCCGAGGTACGAATGCGTTCATTTCTAATGTATGCTCCATGTTCTTTAATCCTTACCTGAAATGATCATCCGGTTTCCCCAATGTAACATTTCCTGCATGAACAAGAGACCTTGTAGATGCCTTTTCCTTGTTGCTGGTCTATAGGGTCTTTTACAGACTTCATTCTTTGTCTGATGGTAACTAGGGGTTTGAAGGAGGTTGTAATTTATTTCTTTTTTAAGACTTTTGCAATCTTGTTTGTGACACCCCGAATGTAAGGAAGGAAGGCCTTTATGTTGGAGGTTTGATCATTCTGCACACGGGTCTTATTATCCTTCCTATCTATTGCCTTTTTGATGTCTCCATATCTATACCCAATGTTCTTAAAGACCTTAGTTAAGTGGTCTATTTCTTCCTTGATATGTTCTTTGTTCGAAATTTTTGCTGCCCTTATCGTCATGGTGTTGAGAACCCCCATCTTCTGAGAGGGATGGTGGTGGGAATCCGCATGAAGGTAACTTTCTGTGTGAGTTTTCTTCCTGAAGACCTTGTGTCCCAGTGTACCATTATGTTTTCTAGTTATAAGAAAACATTTTACGAGTAATAAATGATTTGGGATCATTTAATTTAGATTTGTTTGAGAGCCTATTTTTTAGTTTTAATTCTTTAGATTTGTTTGAGAGGCTATTTTTGAGTTTGATTTTATTCTTTGAGAAAACATACTCCTCTCAATATACTTTAGTCTTGAATCATATTTGTGATTTCCACTAATATATATGACTTGAATTGACTCACCAAGCTAAACGAAGAATAACTTAAAACAATACTCATTTTGCTTATTTTTCAAACTTAATTTTATTTGTAATTTCCACTGATATATATGACTTCAAGTGACTCACCAAGCTAGATTCAAGAGACAATGTATTAAAATGAAGAATAACTTTAAAAAACACATTTTTCTTATTTTTCAAACTTAATTTTACCATAGACAACAATCATACTTATCTACTATCCAAAATCCATGGCATTTTGTAGACAACAATCATACTTATCTACTATCCAAAATCCATGGCATTTTGTAGCATGTAGTATCAATCATGTATTTCAAAAGTAATTATTATTAAAGAATTGTATTATATGGACATTGTAAACTTCATATTAATAAAAACATGTTTTATTTTTAGGAAATTTAGTATATCTTTTTAGTTTTTTTATTTTCCAAATCAACTCCCAAGTTCTTCTCGAGTTAACTTTCACTCTTCAACATCACCAACTCATTCTTAAAGTTCGGTATGGTAAATTTGACTATAAGCATTGCCTAAAGCATCTTCTCATTCTTAAAGTCAAGTATGGTAAATTTGGATATAAGCACTACATAAAACATATTCACTTGCAGACGGACAAAAGGTAAAAAGAGAAAAAATATAGAACAAGTATGTGCTTGAGAGAAGCATGAAAAGTTAGCTTCCCACTATGATAAGGTGTTTTAACAATATCCTTGGTAACATCCTTCTGACTTTTACAAAAAACCGTGTAGGATACAACATTTTTTGCGACCTAGCGATGCTCCCTCGTTGGCCTCCACTATCTGAATCATTTCAATCAGTGACTCAAGAAACATGTTGGACCTATTAACATATTGTTCCTCCTTATCCTTCTTTGTCACCATCACCCCCCATACTATCTCATCCCTAACATTGATGTAAGAATGACCTTTGTGAAGCTTAATTTCAAAGTTCCTTCTGGAAAAACTCTCTCCATCCCATTCTTCATTTCCTTAATTATGTTCTTCAAAGCTTCTTTAACCTTTAAAACCCTCAAAACCCCAATCCCTCCACACATATCCCTAATCCCTCCACTACAATATGTGTGCATACTATCTGCGACCACCAAATGATAATGTTGTGATCTAAACCTTCAAATCCACTAATTTGAATGTATTTTTGACAAAAAGAAGATAAAGTACAAAGAATACAGATAATGATGAAGCAATCGACCTTCGAGCATTAGAAATTGACACCTCATAATAAATGGAAGATAAAGAAGCATAAAATAAATAGGGTTTGTAGAGTGAACTGCTAGCCCTAGGGAGGGAATAATAAAATCTAAAACATGATAAGGAGAAGTGTGGGAAGTACCCAATGAAAGTTGCATTAAAGGAAAGATGAAAAAGTGATTAAGTGAGACAAAATAAATAAGTACAAAATGATGGTACTATCTATAACTACTTAATGTTGTATATGGCTTTGCTGAGCTTATTGCCTTAAATTGCAATAAAGGTAATTTTCGGTTTTATGTATAAGATTGAAGTTAAATATTGTTACGAGAAAGATGGAGCAGACGAAAGGAGATGGTTAGGTTTTCAAGGTGTTTTAGCAAGGTAAGGTCCTGATTTGGTGGGTTAGCGTAGTAATGGTGATGGAAGGGTTGTATGTAGCAGTGGAAGCAGCTAAGGTGCTGGAAAAAAAAAATCATTCAAAGACGGGGTGGTTGGAGGGAGTAGCAAGCTGCCAAATGACGTCCCCATGGAAAGAATAGTTAATAAATCGCCCATACCTTACCAACCTACTTTAGGAACAGGTACGCGCAATAAAGATGACAAGAAATTGAGGAATGGTTCCCTAAAAAAAATAGTGGAGAACCTGAGGTACGAGGTCACCTCACCTATGGTGGGAGACTACATTCAATACACGAAGGACCACATAGTCATTGGAAATTTCATGGGGATTTGGCCCTCAAAAAAAGAATTAATGGTCTAGATAAAGTCGAGATGGAAAGTAAAAGTGGACATGAGCCTAAAATTGGGGTCCAAAGGCTTCTTTACAGTGATCTTCACTTGCTCAGAGGACAAGAACAAATTCTTCGATGAAGGACCATACTTATTTAACTCATAAGGCCTCCATTTGTGGTAATGATCGGAGTGTTTTTTCCCCAAAAAAAGAAGACTTCACAACTGCCCTAGTTTGGCTCAGACTCTACTCTCTTCCTCATGAGTTCTGGAATTTGGAAACCCTGGAAGGAATATGAAACATCTTGGGATCCTTTGTCAAGATTTTGGAGATAACAAAGGAATCCAAGTACACATTCTATGCAAGAATATGTGTCTACATGAATGTGGCAGGAGCTTTACCAAAATAAATCACTATTTCATTCCAAGACGAGGAATGGATCCAACCCATAGACTATGAACATATACCATTCAGATGCAGGAAATGTCATGAATACATGCATCTATTTGGAGATTTCCCACAAAATATATCCCAAACGAACAACACACATCCTTTTATTCCCATTGTAAGAACTTTCAGGCTGTATGAGCCAGCTAAATTTTGAGTCTACCTTGGAGATCAATACACAATTGCAGACTGGATTTAAAAGCAGTAAATAATGTTTATAACAAAGGTAATACTCCAACCATCAAGATGGTTAAATAAAATGTATCTCTCACTGTTTTTAAAGTTTGTCTGAAGAAAATAAATATGTATTTTTCATACAGGTAAAAGAGAGCAGTTCAAGAAGATGTATGATGCAGTCCTTGTCGATTGTGAGTCTAAGGAGGTCAACGAGATCATACATTGTAACTGCTATGAATTAAAATCATGGAGAGGGATCATTCCCTACTAACATAATGATCAATGAGATCATTTATATATCATTATGAAATTTATGTGCATGTTTTTACGGTTTATGGGAACTGATAAGTTCTTGTTGCTTGCTCTATCGATAAATGATAAGTTCTTTCTACTTGATCTATTTAATGATGATATCATTCTATCTTTAGCACATATTTTTCTAACACTAGAATTTCATCATAAATCCTTTTAACTTTCAATTTTCAATAATGTATTTAAACTGTTTAATTGTGTGGATTATAACATAAATTTCTGAGGCAATTCTAACTTATGGGGTTTTGAACCAAAAATCCTTGATGTGTCAATCTCAAGATCATAAAAATTGGTGCATCCAAAAATTTTACAACATATATCAAGTGAAGATGAATCTTTACCACTAAGTAATATTAAGCAAGATGGATTTCTGCTACTAAGTAATATATTAATAGATAATCTATTAATAGATTAATAGATTAAAATATCATAATGAGAGTCCATGAGTTGTCCATGAACTCATGGGTATCTTAACATAGATAAAACTGGATGAATGAGGAAACTTCCAAGCACCAAGTAGAAACATAAGCTTAGAAAAGCCAAAAAATCACAGTAGATTTTGCAATGGAAATAAGCTTTCCTATTTTGGGTCTTCTAAGATATTTCTTTTTGTATTTGAAAAATCAGGTGACATGGAAGATTACTCTCCACACTTGACTTTTGAGAGAATTTTGAGAATGGTGATCTGTGATGAACAACTAAAAGGATATAGTTCTTAATGTGAAGACCCTTTGCAAAAATATCATTAACTACTTAAATATAAATGAGTTCCATGGCCTTACAAGAAGGAACAATGTTTGACACCAACTTGACAACCTCTCAAAATAAAAACATAAATTATACAACACAAAAAATCATACAAAATATTTAGAATTCTAAATGGGAATTTGTTGGTGGAAGCAAATCGGTACACAATCTCGATGTTGAAGGTGCACTCAAAAATCATGGAAGGAAAAGCAACCAAACTATGGTGGGTGATACCAGGGACAAAAACAACAATAACAAAATATTGTCTTGCAAGCTCAAAGGCCCTTGGAATTAAGAAAGAAGGCAAAAGACCTAAAGAACTTTCGTAGAAGAAAACTTGTTGCTGGAAAGAACAAATTAACATCTCCAAGCTCATTCAAAATATACCACAAGTTTACACAAGTTTATTGATGAAAATAATCCTATAGCTCTAAATTCCTTCCATGAGTTTACATTGCCTGTAATTGAAGATGGATTTTCAATGATTATTTCTCTCGAGAATACATGCAAAGAAGAAAGATTTGAGCTTGTTTTATATGAAAATGGGACTTATACTATAAACCCTTATAGTCGACTTTATGATCATCAAACTTTAAGGGAGAAAAAGTTGAATGATAACATTGACAACATTGAGGTACAAAGAAATGGTGAAGAATTTGTAGGTTGTCTAACAATTTCAAGAAGTGGATGCACACTTCCTCAGTGTATTTGAACCATGCTTTCTACAAAAAAAATACTCATTGATGTTGTAGGATGATGTTGATAAAGGCATGACTATGAGACCCTTCTAAAACTTTGTTTGTACACTGCACATAAGCCCAAATTAAAATAATGAAAAAATGTAGATACCAAAATTGAATACTTGTAGATAGTGTTACAATGAGCGAGTAGCTAGCTGTCCCTCTCACCCATACAATGGAATAATATCTTCTTGTAGCTACTCTCTCACCTTACACACTCAAAACACAAATGGACTTGAAAAACAAATGGATTTGGATTCCACTCGTGGTATTATTGCAAGAAAATGATAAGAGATGAAAGAAGGAAGGATGAAGACGATGCAGGGCATTGATCTGTCTACCTCCAATGTAATCTTGCCACATGTCAGTACATCCTCTTGTCCATATCTCAATTTTTTTTTTACTGCTATCATTGTAACCTATCCATGCATTTAATGGAAGGCATTATGTCTATTCATTGCACACCCTACCTTTTCTTCCCTCATATGCTCAATATTCACGATTGAAAAATAGTTCAAAATATTGGTAATAACCTTGATATCATCCCTCTCCGCGTCCTTGACAACCAAGATCTTCTTCTTCAAAAAATAATGCAGAGGGACCAACATGACATCTCTCAAGATACTTTTATGAAACAACAACACATTGTTGTCAATGCCCTTGATTTTCTTAATTATCCTTGGAATATACTTCCTCTTGTCCTTCAAGATCCTATCCATCATGGTATGATAAAAAACACAACTATATTATGCTCATTGTCGATATTGGGAGGTGAAATATGAAATTAGATGACCGCAATCTTAGCATTCTCAATCGTAGTTGCCACCCCAATAGTATGGTTGACCTTATCAAAGACCAAACCCTTGACCATATCTATATCGTCGTCAGTCCCCCCAATTTCTTGACAACTTTAATGTCTCTCAAATCAACGACATTAGGGTTCGCAAGGTTGAGAACATTCAAAACCGCATCAACAACGAAAGGAGCGAGAAAGGAAGAGTACAAACTTACCACTTTGTTGTTAATAAAAGTGATGGCACTCTACACCATGGACTCCCGGTCCATTCGCTGCAACGACACCCATATGGACATGATCATCAAATAACCTAGATTTGGGTTGGGATAGCGACATATACCACATATTCCTGCTGGTGGGCATTGATTTCCCATCATTTCTGAAAATGTTCGCTCATGCGCATACTACTTATCTATGGTTCCGCTAGTTCACGCAAATATGAATGAGTCATCACGAAAACATGAGATTGAACCATGATGCATTTTTGATAGCTTGCTTATTTAAGATCTCAACATGTCACTTTCAAAAATTGAACCTGGGTTGGGGGGAAAACACCCCTCAACACAAACCACTTGGGATATACTGATCCAGGTGGATATTGGCGGCCACCCACCTATTCCAACTGGCTCCTCTCGACAATTTTTAGTTCAACACATTCTTCTGTAATTCTTTATAATTGTGGGTTCTACACTTCCAGGGATATTTGAAGCCCTACACAACTTCTAGGTGGAGATTGGTGGCCTTCCACCTAATCCAACTGGCTTATTTTGGAAGTTTTCATGTCAGTACATTTTTTTGTACTTCCAGGGTCGTTTTGGGGCCCTAAACAATGTTTTTTTTGGCTTGCCACAGTAATACTATAGATAGAGTCAGAGTTTGACAACATAATGTGTAGTTCTCGAAAATACATTTCCAATGAGCTATCACGCGCCTAAAACAGAGGTCGTATGCAAAAGTTACGACCCCGAGAAGTTGAGGTACCAACTTACCCATTGTGGCCCACATAAATTTTGACGTTTCATCTCATATGGTTAGTTTTTTCAATGTCTAGGGTTTTGAAATTCACGAGTAATGTTAAAAACGCCTCTGGAGCCTCACTGTAATCATTCTTCTCAAACAGATGCATGTAGCAACCACATCTCTTCTCAGGGATAACTACCACCATTCGAGCAAGTTGTTTTCAGTTCTGCAGTTTTACAATTTCAGCCTATTTTATTTATTCAATCGAAGTTATTGTTTACTGGATATCTGTTGTTGTTGTTCGTATCTCTGTGTTATTGAATTCAGTTTATTATTCATTTCGTTCCACTCATAAATCCGGATTAGTGGTATCAGAGTGGTCTGATCTTCATTTATTTTTCTTCGTGCATGTCCTTGACAAGCTCTGGGTACAAGAAGTTGGGACTCAAACTAGTCGAGCCTTTTCAAGATCGGTCGCGCCGAGCCAGACAACAACCCATGGGGGATGAAAAGAAAGATGATGGAGCAGGAGATGTTGGATTACTGAGAGGGGGGGGGGTGAATCAATAATAAATCAATTTAATCCCTTTTAACCATATAATGCAAGTGTTATATTAGTGTAGCATTATCATCTAATAATTGCAGAGTAAATAAAAAATGAACAAATGAGCAATCATACACATACAAAGTACACCAGTGTTTTTACGTGGAAACCCAAAGTGGGAGAAAACCACATAATGCTTTTTCTTATATGTCTTGAAGAATTACATTCATTGGAAGCACCAACTTCCTTTGTTTTCCAGCTACAACTAGAAGGAGGCTCCAACCCCCTAGTTTCTCAGGCTACAACCTGAGGGAAGCTCCAACTCCCCAATTCTCTGGGTACAACCAGAAGGAGGCTACAACCCCCTAAGTTCTCCGGCTACAACCATCTGTCCTTGCCCCGTCCAACTGACCTAAAATATAAATGACAAATGTAGACAACCTGTCACTGTCACTGAATCAACCACTGCCACTATCAACCTGTACCAATAATCTGTAACAACCTGTACCAATCAACCTGCACCAAACAACCTATACCAATAACCTAAACCAACATGTACCATGCATCGACCATGCATCAACCTTGACTCATCAAGATGTACCAACATCATCAACTATACACCTCATGTATGTGACAACTCATCAACTACTTATCTCAACCATGTACCCAACATGTACGTCAACCATATACCAAAGACATACACCAATATAACCATCAAAAGTTATCTAACAATTCACCACTCTATCCATAAACCAAATACCATAAACCCTTAATTCAAACCATGTGCCACAACCTCACTGTTATGTAGCCTCAAGATAAACCAACAACTTCAACAACACATCACAACCAAAAGACCAATACCTATATGCCAAATACCAACTGTATCCCTCAACAAATCTGATATATGCAGCAATACTGAACATCCAATACCATCTCAAGAGCTAAACCCTATCTCACAAAACATACCTCAAACAAGATGTGTCATATCTCTCATAAATAGACCCCAACCATGTTGTTGCCACGATTTTTTTGCCGCGATTTTTCTGCCGCACTTTTTATGTCGCGATTTTTCTACCGCACTTTTTTTGTCGCGATTTTTCTGTCATGATTTTTCTGCCGCAATTTTTTTGCCACCCTTTTTCTACTGCGATTTTTCTACCGTGATTTTTTTGTCGCACTTTTTCTGCTGCACTTTTTCCACCACACTTTTTCTACCACGATTTTTCTGCTGCAATTTTTCTGCCGCACTTTTTCTACCACAGTTTTCCTACCACAATTTTTCTGCCGCACTTTTTCTGCTGCAAATTTTCTCTATCAATAATGCCTGCCCAAATAAATTTTCACAAAAAATAGATATTCAATGATATTCAAGTGTGTTTAAATGAGAGAGATTTGCCTCTTATTTATACTTTCATGTACCATTACACTTTCCTTATTTTAGGGATTTCTCCATTTACTTTATTATTTAAATAATTTCTTTTGCAAACACTTGACTTTTGGGGGATTCTATATGACTCATGAGGGTTCTTCAACTTCATATGGCCATAACTCTCTAACTGTGAGGAGTTATGCGACATTCCATATATCACCGAAAATGGCATGACAAGCACTATCCATCTAGGATAGTTTCACTGACAAATTCACTGACCTTCATCTCATTATTCCACAATTAAGCATGGGTTTTCTAACCATACTTCTAGGATAAATCAATCGACAAAGCATCTTCCTATGAGAGTTTTCACCATAAGGGGACCACTTTGGAGTTCATCCATTTGTACTTCTTATCAACCATGACAAGACAATAATGAGTCATCTTTACATCAAACAAACTTGGGTTCATTACTCAAACCTTTGTGCTATCGGGATTTCTTCAAGGGATGACATCAATGACAACCAACCTTAATCAACAATCTCCCCCTTTGGCATTGATGGAAACACTCTGATGCAATATTGAAATCATATCACTCATGCTCCCCCTGGAACCATGCCTCTATCCTCTACATCTCTGTGACCATTTCTCCCCCTAGAACCATGCCTTTGTCCTCTGCATTTGATAAATCTCTCCCCCTTTTTCATCAATGGAAAAGGTATCTTTCCATCCGGGGCTGCTCCCCCTGACTGGTCTGTCCTCTTTATGGTGCTTCCTCGTGTACATCTAAGACATATAATAGAAGCATTCAAAAGTATTCATCTTGGAGTAGAAATAAACCCGAGTCTCTGGTGAAGATACTCAAAGGCTTCTCGTGGAAGTGGTTTTGTAAAGATGTCTGCCACTTGTTCTTTTGTGCCCACATACTCAACTTTGATGTTCTTTTCTACAACTTGTTCCCGTAGAAAGTGATACTTGATTGGAAAGTGCTTTGTCTTGGAGTGCATCACCAGGTTCTTTGAGATACTGATGGCACTTGTATTATCACAATATATTGGAATGGGCTTCTCATACTCAACCTATATATCTGTCAGAGTTTGTTTCATCCAAAGAACTTGTGTACAACATGTTGTTGCTGCAATATACTCTGCCTCAGATGTAGATAAAGATATTGATGATTGTTTCTTGCTTAGCCATGATACTAAACACTCACCTAAGTAGAACGTTGCTCTATTGGTGCTTCATCGGTCATCAATACAACCTTCCCAATCTGCATCTGTGTAGGCAATAAGTGATAGATCCTTTCCTTTTGGATACCATAATCCAAACTCTTTTGTTCCTTTGAGATATCTGAAAATCCTCTTCACTGCTAATACATGTGATTCCCTTGGTGTTGCTTGAAATCATGCCACCTGTCCAACTGCCTGCATTACATCTGGTCTGGATGTTCTCACATATAGTAGGCTACCAATCATTGACCTGTATTGCCTTTGATCTGTAGACTTTGAATCATCATATTTGCTTAACTTGCAACCGGTTTGCATGGGAGTGATAACTGGTTTGCAATCTTCCATTCCAAACCT
Source organism: Picea mariana (assembly GCA_032191745.1). NCBI lineage: Eukaryota > Viridiplantae > Streptophyta > Pinopsida > Pinales > Pinaceae > Picea > Picea mariana. The sequence goes on from JASDQU010010712.1 coordinate 95,600, forward strand.
CTTTATCATTTCTTTGATATACGTAGTTTGAGAAATAAAAATTTCTTGGTGGCTTTGATGTATCCGGAGTCCCGAAAAGAAGGATAGTTCTCCAAGTAATGACATTTCAAATTCATTTTGCATATCCTTTGCAAATTTCTGGCTTAACCTGTCATCATCGCTACCAAAAATAATATCATCAACATAAAATTCAATTAATAAAATGCTATCTTGACTTACCTTGATGTAGAGGTTGATGTATGCACTTCCTTTTCTGAACCCTGCCTATTGTAGATATTTATCTAGTCTAGAGTACCATGCTCTAGGAGCCTGTTTTAGACCATACAAGGCCTTCTTTAATATACACACATAATCTACGTTCTTTGACAACTGAAATCCTTTTGGTTGTTCAATGTAGACTTCTTCTTCAAGTTCCCCATTCAGAAAAGCTGATTTTACGTCCATCTGATATACTTTAATATTTTTGGAGCATGCATAAGCTAAAAGCAATCAGATTGCTTCCATTCTAGCAACTGGGGAAAATGTCTCTTCAAATTCGATTCCTTCAACCTGTGCATATCCTTTACATACCAATCTAGCTTTATTCCTTGTAACCTGTCCATCTTCATTCAATTTATTCCTGTATACCCACTTTGTGCCGATCACATTCTTATCCTTTGGTCTTGGATCCAATTCCCAAGTATCATTTTTCTCTATTTGATCCAATTATTCATCCATGGCCTTATTCCAAAATTCATCCTTGCTGGCCTCTTCAAAACATGTTGGTTCAATCGTAGATGAGAGTGCTAGGTGTGTTTGTTCTGGTGAACAGATTCTTCTTCTAGTCTCAACTCTTGCATCTTTGTTTCCGATAATCTAATTTGTTGGATGATTCTTCTGTACTATGTTAAGCCCTAATATTGGCTCATTACCACTTAATTGGGGCATATTAGATTAGTAATGTTATTTTATTTATGTCGGCTTTAGGCCATTAGTTGTGATTT
>JASDQU010010712.1:109350-122982 GCA_032191745.1 Picea mariana
TCCAGGTTAAAGGTGTTTTGGTTGCAACGAATGCATACTCGAACCCCTTTGAGCCTGTATGCGCGAAATGCAACTCTCATGCTTATGTTTCTTCTTTTATAAGTGATGATATGATTGATTGCCTGTGATGCAATGAAAAATGTCCATACATATATGGGCATTGCCTCAATGCTACCATCCGAACCATGGGCAACACAACCGTGCAGTGTAGAATTAGAAAGCCTCTGTTATAAGATGTGCTTCCTAGGTTAGAAGAATTGTCATATGAATCATACCTACAGAAAAATCCAAGCAGTGTCTACATGCTACGTGACTTTCGGATACATAGCAAATTTACCTTAAATGAGGACAATGCAATATTGCATATCGGCTGGAAAAAAAAAATTAAGGAAAAATCATATCAAGATTTGGCAGGAAACGAAAATATCTCGTGTGTCTTTGAAATATTTCTTCAACACCTAGATGAATGTTCGTCGGACTCGAGTACTTGAGAATCTAATTAAAAATGCAATCGATGTTGTTATTTTGATGTTTTTTTGCATCTGCCAGTGAGAAATTTGCATATTTGTTTCGGTGTGAAAATAAAAAAAAAGGGGGTGGCTGGTTGTGGCTTTGATGGAGGAGCCTGCACGATTTTTGGGGTGCCCACTATATAGCCATGGTAGGATTTTCTCGATGCCCTAATTGAAAAAAGAAAAGGACTCAGCATGGATTGAAACATCAGCTTGAGATTTTCAGATCACGTTATAGAGATTGCACGCGCATAAGATTGTTCAGTCCAAAAATGGGGAGCACGAGATAAAACCCCATAAAAAGTATCCAACTGTAAATAACTCGGGCCCATCCTTTGAACCATCGAAATAGCTTGGTCATCTAGGCAGAATCATCAGGAATTTCCAATAATATTGGAAATTTGGCATTGTTAAAATCGGTAGTGATAGACCATGGCACTATTAGAAGAAAATGTCCATAGTGATCTTGCTTAATGGTAAAATAGTAATCGACAAATTTCTTGTTGCCCATTTTGAGATCTGGTTATAGATAGCGCACAGTGGCGAAGCTCCGCTGGTTTTGTGTTATCTTGTGTTTGGCAGACTTTTGTTCGTATCACATGGCCCTGTTTATTTTCTTGTGAGAACATCTACCAAATGTAAGACAAAACCAATGCCATGACGTGTTTTTTTTTATATATCAAATTGTTTGATGCAAAGGTTGATGTGTGATGCTCTATGGAACCTTGTGGGATCTTGCTTCAGGCCTGTTTGGTGTTTACTTGGTTCTTGGTTGTATGCTTTGTTCTGGAAAATTAATAATACATTCAGAATATTCACAGTTTTTCTAATATCTTACAAACTATAGAGGACATGCTTTACCATTTAATATAGGCTATGTGACGCGAATGTAGTATGTGGCTCATTTTAGCACTTTGCCTTGATCGATGAACTCAGTAAAATTAATCTCCTGCAACAATGTGAAATAAAAGAATATATATTGTGTGAAGTTCAATGGAGCTTTCATATCAACAAGAGGCCATTAAAATTCAGATTAGTCGTTATTATACTTGCGGTGAAGTTGGCAGTACAATAACATTACTTGGACATCCAAAAATTGATTTTCTTGTAGCTTTTTTAGGCTTCTCTTATACAAGCAGATCCTAGAAACTATAAGCATGGCTCGCTGTATCTATTCCTTGATTGAAGAACTTGTTCACATGTTTAATGCACTTCATAATTGTTGTTAAAACCATCAATGGGGTTTTCTTAAACCAATTCCCGCTTCCAAAAATTGCCATCCCCTTCGCTTCCCAGTTTCATATTGAACAAACTTTTTGGATCGCGGGTTCCTAGATAAGCGGGTTCAACATTGCGTTTCCATTGTTCCACTGCCTGCAAACAACACTCAGACTTCCACGATCTACAAATTAGTAAACAAATTCCCCTTTATCTCATTTTTAGCACTTTTCCTTGATCGATGAACCTAGCAAAATTAATCTCCTGGAATAATTTGAAATAAAAGAATATATATACTATGCAAAGTTCAATGGAACTATCATATCAATGAGAGGGCATTAAAATTCAATTTCGTCGTTGTTATATCAATTCAACGAGAGGACATCCCAAAATTGATTTCCTTGTAGCTTTTCGACGCTTCTCTTATACAAACAGATCCTGGAAACTAAAAGTATGGTTCGTTGTATCTATTTCTTGATTGAAGAACCTATTCACATGTTTAATGCACTTCATAATTACTGTTAAGACCATCAATGGGGATTTCTTACACCAATTCCCGCTTCCGAAAATTGCCATCCCCTTTTTTTTCCATCTGCTTTCCATTTCTGGTTAGTTACTCCTTTTTTCGGAAGTTGGCAGATTCACGTTTTCAGATTTCCACTTATTTTTATATCGCCAGTGCGACCGATTGCTTCCCCATTTCATATTGAACAAACTTTTTGGATCGCGGGTTCCCGAATAGGCGGGTTACCGGATAGGCGGGTTCAACATTGCGTTTCCATTGTTTTGTTGCCTGCAAACAACACCTAGACTTCCACGATCTACAAATTAGCAAACAAATTCCCCTTTATGACGTTTTTAGCACTTTTCCTTGATCGATGAACTTAGCAAAATCAATTCCCTGGAATAATTTGAAATAAAAGAATATATACTATGTGAAGTCTAATGGAACTATCATGTGAACGAAAGGACATTAAAATTCAAATTCATCGTTGTCATATTTGCGATGAAGCTAACAGTATAGAAGCTTTACTTAAACATCCCAAAATTGATTTTCTTGTAACTTTTCGACGCTTCTCTTATACAAACAGATCCTGGAAATCATAAACATCGCTCGTTGTATCTATTCCTTGATTGAAGAACCTGTTAACATGTTTAATGCACTTCATAGTTACTGTTAAGACCATTAATGGGGATTTCTTACACCAATTCCCGCTTCTGAAAAATTGCCATCCCCTTTCTTTTTGCCCTCTGTTTTCCCTTTTTGTCTACTTACTCATTTTTCGGAACTGGTTACTTACTCCTTTTTTTGGAAGTTGGCGGATTCACGTTTTCAGATTTCCACCTACTTTTATATCGCCTACTTGACCGAATGCTTCGTTGTTTCATATTGAACAAAAATTTTGGATCACGGGTTCCCGAATAGGCGGGTTACCAGATACCTGGGTTCAACATTGCGTTTCCATTGTTCTGTCGCATGCAAACAACACCCGAACTTCCGCGATCTAAAAATTAGCAAACAAATTCCTCTGTATCTCATTTTTAGCACTTTTCCTTGATCGATTAACTTAGCAAAATTAATTTCTTGGAATAATTTGAAATAAAAGAATATATACTATGCGAAGTCTAATGGAACTATCATATGAACCAGAGGACAGTAAAATTCAAATTCGTCATTGTTACATTTGCGGTGAAGCTAACAGTACAAAAGATTTACTTAAACATCCCAAAATTGATTTTCTTGTAACTTTTTGACGCTTCTCTTATACCAATAGATCATGGAAACTATAAACATCACTCGATATATCTATTCCTTGATTGAAGAACTTGTTAACATGTTTAATGCACTTCACGGTTACTGTTAAGACCATTAATGGGGCTTTCTTACACCAATTCCCGCTTCTCAAAATTGCCATCCCCTTTCTTTTTGCCCTCTGCTTTCCCTTTCTAGTTACTTACTCGTTTTCCGGAAAATGTCTATGTGCGGGAGTTGGCGGATTCACGTCTTCAAATTTCCATTGTTACTTTTATATCACCAGCCCGACTGACCGCTTCCTCGTTTCATATTGAACAAACTTTTTGAATCGTGGGTTCCCGGGTAGGCAGGTTCAACATTGCGTTTCTATTGTTTTGTTGCCTGAAAACAATACCCGGAGTTCCGCGATCTACAAATTAGCAAACAAATTCTCCTTTATCTAGTTTTCTTTCACTTTCTGTTTACTTGGTCCTTTTTTCAAATGTGTCCTTTTTTTCGAATGTCTCATGCTTTTATATACAACAACCGAAGTTCCGCAATATACAAATTGCTTGCTCAACATTGTGCTTCCATTGTTCTCGTACGTACAAACAGCACACGATATTCCATGATATTCAAATTGATGGCCGAAATCTGTCATTATGACATACAATTTGACCATCGGCCCCTCACGTTTCCTAGCTATATCTTGTGACCCTTTTTTTTTTTAACCCGCTCGACCGCTTTCCATACTTAGGCTTTTCTTCAAATCTGTTTCGTGGGTTGGCGGGTGGACAAAATGTACAATACTTAGCTTCGAATCTGTTTCACGGGTTGGCGGGTGGACAAAATGTACAATACTTAGTCGCTCTTTGCCATCTCCGCTACCTTCGTACTTCTTTCTAGATATGCAATTATTAAGCTTTAATGATAGTAGTTCATCATGCAGGAACCGTTAAGATTGTCATTAATGTCCAGAAGGCCGGAGAAGATTTGTCATTAATATGAATTGAACAAAGATTTGCGGAGAAGAGTGTTATCATTTCCAAGTATTCATTTCAAACATGATGCAATTTATTTCGTGCGTCGGCCGGTTGGTGCCTTTAAGAAATCTCTAATTATTAATCTCTCTTCGTCGTCACCGCCACCTTCGCACTTTTTTCTAAATATGCAATTAGTAAGCTTTAATGGTAACAACTCATTACGCACAAACCCTGGAGATTGTCATTGATCAACGAAAGGCCCAAGAATATCTTCCATTGATACGCATTAAACCAAGATTTGCGGAGGGTTATATTATCCCTCCCCAATTTTCATTTCAAACATCCTCTAGAGCAAATAGAAATTCTAGTTAACTTATGGTAGCAGTTCTGTCCAGATACAATAAACACCTTCGGGCATGATGGCCAGAGGTTCTAGTATTCTAGGGCATATTCTTACTACTCATCTCCCTCTGCCCAGGAGCGAAAATGGTGATGGTCCATTGGTGCACCGAGAGATATATTTTAAGCCAAAGAATTCCAAGGAAACCCAGCCTGCTTGGACAACCTGACCAGTTGCATTGATGGCTAGTGCAGAGGTTGATGAGATGGATTCTAAGTCGGAAGAAGATGATCTGATGGACGATGATACAACAATGGATGATGGCAATGCAGAGACCGTTCACACTCCTGCGCCCAAATTGAATTCAACCATAACGGGTGGTACGTCCCGGCTCGGCGATGGCAGGCCTGACAACACCAAAAGAAGGATTTTCAGAAAAGAAACCAATGTTGAATGCAATAGTCGCTTTGCAGCTCGAAAGTAGGAATTCCAGAAGTCCAAATTAGTCCGTTATGGGCGAAATTCTTTCACTGTAAGGACATGATCTGTTGATGCTCCCACATATATATTTCAAGCCAAAAAACTATTCAATTGCGGGACCATTGTCCTGTTCTCTGGATATACAATCAACATCTTCAAGAATGAGGACCAGAACTCCCACTAGTGCAAGACATATTCCTACTAGTCATCTCCTTCCACCAAGAATGGACTAATTTGGACCTCTGGAATTGCACATGCAACCCGTGTCCCTGAATTTTTCGACTATGGAGAGGCGCTTTCTTGGTGTGTCCTAACTTTCAGTTAAGGGCTATCCCATTTTCCCTGCAACGTTTTTCGTCTTCTTCCTCACGTGAAGCTTCTAAGAACTATCAATTTTACCACAGGATGATCCATCGAGGAGAAGACTGCAAGGATTTCCTACAAAAAAAAACATGGTAATCAATTTTGTATGCATGTTGAAGAGCATCTCGATGGCTTCTGCATGTTGCAGATCCTGTGCCTGTGTTTATGGCAGATATGTTGAATTTTTTAGCCCAAAGAACTTGGTCCAATTTATAAGAATAGATATGCAGTGCTCATTATTCTTTTTAGTTTTAATGGATTTACTGTTAAAAACATTGCCTTGGAGTCTTGGTTGCTACTTCTTTTCCACAGGATGATCCATCGAGGAGAAGAATGCAAGGATTTCCTACAAAAAAAAAACATAGTGATCAGTTTTGTATGCATGTTAACGAGCATCTCGATGGCTCCTGCATGTTGCAGATCCAGTTCCTGTGTTTATAGCAGATATGTTCAATGTTTTGGACCAAAGAACTCAGTCCAATTTCTAAGAATAGATATGCAGTGCTCAATATTCTTTTTAGTTTTAATGGATTTACTGTTAAAAAAATTGCCTTGGAGTCTTGGTTGCTGCTTCTTTTTTGTATTTAACACCTCTTCTCATTGACATGGTTCGATGGTCTCGTAGTTCTTCGATATTGTATTCGCTTAGGTAATTTGTTCTAAAATGGAGCATCTAACAATTATATGACAATGCACTGTGTTGATCCATCAGGATTTTATGGAAACAAAAAATGAATTGCAGATAGTTTCAAACCAATGCTCAATTCTATTCGTAATGCAGATAGAACATAGCAATACCAAATCACAATATTGCAGCAAGATCGTGATTCTTGTTTCTAGACAACTGAAAATCTCTAGTTGCGCGTGTTGGTGGATTCATGCCTTCACATTTGCACTCATGCTTTTATATCATGACTCTGATCGACCGCTTCCCCATTCCATACCTAGCCACATTTCTGACCACAGATTCCCGGGCAGGCGCATTCTATATTGCACATCCATTGTTCTGTGACCTCCAAAGAGCACCCAGAGTTCCGCGATATACAAATTTACAACCAGACTCTCACATCATACCCTCTGTCCTGTTAGACAATTTTCCCTGAAAAGTTTCGAGAGCTACAATTTGACCGTCAGGTCCTCACGTGTACAATTCTTCTTGGATTCCTGGATCTTCTTGTGCTCCCACTATAATCATTGTACATGATTAGTTATGACCTGAGCACTTTCTAGCCAAAGCATTCTTGACTGCTTTTGCATTTATAGTCCCAAACTAAGCTGATATTAACCTTCAACTTTCATAACATTATAACGGGTTGAGTGTAAGTTATATATATATATATATATATATATATATATATTGTCACCCCATTTTGAAGCCCGTCTGTCCTCTTTCCATACTTCGTCATTTGTCTGAATCTCTTTCGCGGATCATCGAGTTGTTCGGTTCATGAAATATCCAATTTCCATATCCTTGTTTCCCGTGCCCGCCACCTTTGCACTTCTTTCAAGTAAGCAATAACTAAAGTTTAACGTTGGAAGATCCAGAAACATACATAAAATATCTTTCTAGGAAATGGAATATCTATTACAGATTTTAATATATTAGCCCTTCCTTTCCCTCTTCTATACGTAACCAAATTCCCGTTTGTTTTTCCCATTTACTTTCTCTTTCTGGTTATTTAGCCCTTTTTTCTGAAAATGTCTACCTGTGCGGGCTGGCGGGCTCACGAGATCACATTTGCACTTGTTCTTTTATATCCCGATTCCGACCAATCACTTTCTATTCCACACCTAGCAACTTTTCAGATCGTGGATTTTCGAGCAACTGCTCTCTACATTGCACTTCCATTGTTCCATGACCTGGAAACAACACCCGGACTTCCGCGATATACAAATTCACTGCCGGACACTCACATCATACCCTCGTCTATGATACACAATTTGCACTCAAAAGTCTTCTATGATACATAGATTTTAATACATTAGCCCTTCCTTTCCCTCTTCTATACTTAACTAAATTCTCGTTTGTTTTTCCCCTTTACTTTCTATTTCTGGTTACTTAGTCATTTTTCTGAAAATGTTTGCACTCATGCTTTTATATCCCAACTCCAATCGACCGCTTCCCATTCCATACCTAGCAACTTTTCAGATCGCGGATTTCCAAGCAGGCACACTCTAAATTACACTTCTATTATTCTGTGACCTGCAAACAACACCGGAACTTCCGCGATACACAAATTCATTGTCGGACTCCTACAACATACCCTCTTCTGTGATACACAGTTTGCACCCAAATGTTCCGAGACCTACAATTTGACCTTCGGGTCCTCACGTCTCCTGGGCAACTATTGGCACCAAATTTTCAACCCCGTTTGTCTGCTTTCCATACTTGGTCGTTTCTTGGAATCTCTTTCGCACCTCCAATTCCTAGTCATTGTTTCCTGTGCCCGTCACCTTTGCACTTTTTTTCCAACTATGCAATAACTGAGCTTTAATCCTAACAGTTCACCATGCCTCAAGAAACAGTCATAGAAACATGCAGAGAATGTCCTGCCAGGTAATGGGATATCTATTACAAATATCAATATACTAGGTATAATTTGAATATCGTTTCCCTATTGCATACATTTTTTTCGCTTGCGGGTTCCTAGACAGCCAGACTGCACTTCCAGTATTCCTTTACCTGCAAACAATACCTCGGCTTCCATGATGTACAAATTCACTTCCGAACTCCCAAATCATCCCTCTTTCGTGTTACACATTTTTCACTCAAAAGTTGCGATACATACAATTTGACCATAAGGGCCTCACGTCTCCTCGGGAACCCTTGTCACCCTATTTTGAAGACTGTCCGACCGCTTTCCACACTTTGCCATTTCTTCGAATCTCTTTCACGGATCGTCGAGTTGGAGGGTTCAGACAATTTCCAATTCCTAGTCACTTTTTCTTGTACCCGCTACCTTCACACTTCTTCCAAGTATATGCAATAAGTTTACAGAAAATATCTTGCCAGGAAATGGGATATCTATTACATATTTGAATATATTAGCCGTTCTTTTGCCTTTTCTATACTTAACCAAATTCTCGTTTCTCTTTTCCTACATGGCTTCACATTTGCACTCGTGCTTTTATATCGTGACTCCGACCGACCGCTTCCCCATTCCATATCTGGCCACATTTCCGATAGCGGATTCTCGGGGAGGCGGGCTCTAGGGTGCACTTCCATTGTTCCGTGACCTCCAAAGAGCACCTAGACTTCCGTAATATACAAATTTACAACTAGACTGTCACATCATACCCTTTTCCCCGTTACACAGCTTGCACTCAGAAGTTTCGACAGCTACAATTTGACCGTTGGGTCCTCACGTCTCCTATCGAACTATTGTCACTCCATTTTTGAAGCCTATCCGTCCGCGTTACGTACTTCACCATTTGTCTAAATCTCTTTCGTGGATCGTCGGGTTGGTGGGTTCATGAAGTATCCAATTCCTAATCGTTGTTTGCTATGCCCACCACTTTCACACTTCTTTCCAACCAAGTCTGACCAATTGTTTTCGGACAGGAGGACTAAAGATTGCCCTTCTATTGTTTCGCGACATGCAAACAACACCCGCAATTCCGCAAATATACAAATCGGCCGTTGGACCGCCCCACCATGCACTCTTCCCTTTTACGCATTTTTCAGTCAAAAATTCCGATACATAAAATTTAAACATTGGCCTTCACCTCTACTAATAATCCCCTTTAACCCTATTTTGAAACCCGTCCGACTGCTTTTCATACTTGGCTATTCCTTGCTTGCACTCTTCCCTTTTACACATTTTCCAGTTAAAATTTCCGACACATACAATTTGACCGTTGACCCTCACCTCTACTGAGAATCCCCTGTAACCCTATTCCGAAATCAGTGTGACCGCTTTTCAGACTTGGCCATTCCTTGCTTGCACTTGTTTATAATAAAAGAGTCTTATCTATAATAAAAAGATTGTTTAATGCTAAACCAAGATTTGCGGATAACTCCCACTAATACGCATTAAACCAATATTTTCGGATGGTTAAATTATCCTTTCGAGTGTTAATTTCAAACACCTTGGAATGTCATTCATGGGACCTCGGGTTGGCCCGTTCACGAAATTTTCAATCCCTAATTCAAAAAACGAGCCCGGTCGACTGTTTTTGTATTCCATACTTTGCCACATTCCGGAATTCTGCAAATATACAAACCGTTCGTTGAACTACACCATCATGCCCTCTTCTGTTTTACGTGTTTTCCAGTCAAACATTCCGAGTCATACAATTTGACCTTTCGACACTCACCTCTTCTCATTATCTCCTATAAACCTATTTTTAAGTCAGTCTGACCACTTTTCATACTTGGCCATTCCTTGCTTTCTCTTCCCCATCCCCGTCTCCATTCTTGGCCATTGCTCGTACCCGCCACCTTCACACTTCTAAGTATGCAATAATTAATCTTTACTTCTAACATCTCATCATCCATCACACATAGAGATTATCATTAATGAGCGAAGATCTCAAGGAGATTTCCCATTCACACGCATTGACCCAACATTTCTGCGAGGTTATATTATCCCCTCCAATTATTTATTTCAAGCATCGTCTGGAGCAAACATATGTTCTCATAAACTAATGGCAACATCTTCGGGCGTGAGGACCAGAACTACCACAGTAACAAAGCATCGCTCCAACGGCCTACCACAGTAACAAATCAACCCAAAGTTCTTCAAATGGAGGAGGAAATAACAACCCTCCTCATCCTAAAATTGATAGTTCTCACAACCTTCCCGTGGAGAAGAAGAGAAAAAAAATTGTAGGGCAGGCGGAAGAGCCCGAAATTGGGAGTGAGAACATGGAACTTGACACAGATCTGGATAGCATATTTTACAACCTTGATCAGATGGGAGACACGATCCAACATAGTCACCTAATGGACATAGTTGATACCGAAATGTTTTATGAAGATGAATCCTTCGTATTCCAGAGTGATCTTTTTGACAGCGAATCTAAAAAATTAATTATTGAAAAGAGAGATGTAAAAAATAAGAAAGGAAAATCTCGTTCAAAGGTTGACCTTGCGAACATGCGGGCGTCCCAAATCTTTGGACTTCACAGAGAAACCAGAGATGCTCTTAGTGATTCCATTGGAGTCATTGAGACTGAAAATGCCAGACTAAATGACCGGATCAAGGAATTGAAGGAAGCTTTGATTCCTATGCCATTGCCTGCCAGTCCTTTGGCAATAGCCACGCTTGCCACCCCTGCAGCCAAGTTAAAAGGATCCCCCAACCTCTTCGCATTGTGTAGAGGATATGTGGAGAATAATATCAAGAAAATAATGGAACTGATTACTGAGGCTTGGGAAACATCACAAGCTATGGCTTCTCTGGGAACAAGGGCACATAACTTGCTCGAACATCTGTAGATGGATTTAAAAAATGAAGAAAGTTTCTATTTGGATATGGTCGTCCCTTTTTCCTTTCATGTCAACAACATGACAGACGTGACAATAATACAACATGATCTCCCCTCCAAAAGCTGGATCACTCAATTAGAAGCATGCTGGAAAGAGAAGGTGAAGAACCTGTATCTCATTGTCCAATCATGTGAGCAAGCCATATCAAAGAAAGAAACATTATTCACAAAGTTGACCAAAACAGACTTATCCGAAAGGACCAACGAGTTCCAAGACCCTAATTTAATCGTCAACTCGTTGGCGTTAACTAAGCAAGCCTTCGACAAACAAGTTCATATTTTTAAGGCGTTGTCTTTAGAATTTTTTTACAACATTCTTGAATATGGTGAAGATGACACGGCCAACTGGCTAGTCGGCTATTTGGTACAGAATGAAGACATTGATCAGGCTTTGCATAATCTTTCTATTGATCTAAGTGAATTAGAAAATGGACTTTTCAACATAAAAATCTGGAATGATATCAATGACGCGCCCTTGAAAAGCTACATTGAAGAATTTGTCGAAACGGAGTTGAAGCGGGTCGCAGACGAAAGCCAACAGAAAAATCCATAAGCAAGCAAATATCAAAATGACTGATATGTGCCATCCATGTAAGTCTATAATCATCACATCCTGCTCTATTTATCGATCCAGTTTTTCCACCTTTTCTGAATAGAAATCTCTAGCTAGAGACTGATACCTTCCAATTTCTTCTTTTCAGGTATTGCATTCTACCTTCGCCCACTTCTTCTTTCCACAGTCCTATTTCTTGTACATATTTATCTTATGGTCCGCAGGAGCCCCAATCCCAGTCTATATGACAAACGCATTTAAATTTCCAGGAATATGTAACAAACTATTATTTTTTGATGTATTCCAAATAAAACTATTTTTATCTCCTTTTATATTTGTGTGCTTCTAAATTTTTATCTTCAACTATGTTGAATGTCAAGACATTGTGTTTATTTGATTTGAATTGTCTTTTTCTCATGCATATCTTTTTCTGCTCCTCTGCATATAACTTTTTTTGTCCTCGCACATATACAAACAACTCTATGTAAATTTTACTTAACTGTAACCAATTCCAAATAAAGAGATAAACATGCAAAGTAGGACTATTGGAAATAACATAAATTTCGAACATAGCAAGATGGATTATATAGTTTAAAAAAATAAATGGGACTCTAGAGGACACGTGTCATTTCTTGCATAGATACCACCTATCCTTCATGCTTCTTGCCACATATGCGCTGCAATTTCCATCTGCCCCCACTACTTTTTCCCCATCCCTCTGCATTTATTCCCAATTCAACCCGGCAGGGACTACGCTGCCACACAACCTTGTTCTATTAGAATCAAGTGTTCTTTCCATATTACAAAAAGGTCTGTATGATCTATTGATTGCTATTGATCTTCGAGACTAGATAGTACCACTATACTATCTGCAATTTCATACATAATTGCTTTTTTCAATTGTCAAGAGCTTACATATCAAAAAAGTTTTTCAAAAAGGAACTGTAATCGTCCTTCTACTATCCGGTTACATAGTAATGTAACTTTTAGAAAATCTTAAAAGTATCTTTATTTACAATATTTTCATTGAAGATCTCCTCATAATAAAACCAACCCATGGGACTGTCCAAAGCTTTCTTGGATAGTTGATCTGCCACTGTATTGAATTCTTTGTGGATATGCATAAATTGAATATCTTCAAATCCCTCCTTTAAGCTTCTAATCTATTATTTCCAATTGTGCAGGTAGATCAAGTTTAGATTTGAGCAATCATTAATCCAGTCTATAGTGACTTTGGAGTCTCCAGCAACCATCAATTTACATATGGACAATTTATGTGCAAGAAAAAGAATCCCCCAAAGACCCAAAATTTTTGCTTTCATATTATTCCCTTTTCCTCCTGCAAAGTGTGCTTTATAACTATGATCAGAACTTAATTTAATATATATCCCAGCTCCACAGAAATCATTTACACCAACACCATCAAAGAAACCTATAGGTTTATCATAAAAAAAGATTGGGCTGAGGATATAATCCACTTTGTTCACTTCTTCTGTTCCTTTAAGTTCTTTAATATCAAGTAGAATCTTGGTTATTAATCGAGAGTCCTCTCTTTGCCAATTCTCAAAAAGTATTTTATTTCTATATTTCCAGATTCTCCAACAAACCAGAAAAGGTATGTATCTCATATTTGGGTAAATAGTAAACCAGTGGAGTACATTTCCTTCTAGAGTAGAAAGATTCCAGGCATCTGAAAACTTGAGAGAGCTTAGAGTTTCTTTCCAAATGTATTGAGTGTATTCACAACGAATGAAAAGGTGATCAATTGTCTCATCATCTTTGAGACAAAGACTACAAACAACACGTCCAATACCTCCCCTTTTTCTGAAATTTGCACCAGTGAGGAGACGATCCTTCAAGCATAACCACATGAAACAAATAATTTTGCTTTATATGTTAACTCTCCATATTGCTTTAAACCACCAACAGGAAATCTCATTGTGTGAAATACTAGCTAT
>JASDQU010010712.1:123659-140809 GCA_032191745.1 Picea mariana
ACCCTCCAACCGCTTCCAATTCCCCTTGATATTTGGAAGGATATATCTATGGAATTTATTATAGGCTTACCCAAATCAGGGAATAAATCAGTGATAATGGTGGTGGTGGATCGTCTTTCCAAGTATGCTCATTTTTGTTCTCTTCACCACCCATTTACTGCATCCACGGTGGCCCAAATTTTCATGGATCAGGTCTTCAGGCTTCATGGCATGCCAAACTCTATTGTTTCTGATCGAGACCCAACTTTCACAAGCAATTTTTGGCAAGAACTGTTTAAGCTACAAGGCACACAATTGCATCTCATCTCAGCTTATCATCCCGAGATAGATGGTCAAACAGAAGTCGTCAACAAGTGTTTGGAAACCTATCTGAGGTGCTTTGCATCGGAAAAACAACACCATTGGGCTCAATGGTTACCCCTCTCCGAATGGTGGTACAACACTACATACCATACAGCCACTCGCATGACTCCTTTCGAAGCAGTGTATGGACAGAAGCCACAGTCAGTTCTCTCATACTTGCTGGGTACATCGAAGGTCCAGGCGATCGACCAAACACTTACAGTCCGAGAGGATATCCTTCATACCCTTAAAGGGAACTTGGTCATGGCCCAGAATAGAATGAAGCAGCAAGCAGATCAAGGTCGCTCGGAACGTCAATTTGTAGAAGGAGATCAGGTGTTTCTGCGGCTGCAACCATATAAGAAAACTTCCCTCAAGGCCGAGTAGTGTCAGAAGCTAGCACCCAAATTTTATGGACCTTACACAGTTCTAAAGCGTGTGGGACAAGTTGCATATCAGTTAGCTATGCCCAGTCAGTCGAAGCTACATCCTGTTTTTCATGTTTCCTGCTTGAAGAAGGTGATTGGAACCAGGTGCCAACTTCAAACCAACCTTCCAGAGTTAGCTGAAGAAGGATCCATTTGGCTACAACTAGAAGCAGTTTTGGACCAGAGGGAGCGTTGCCTGCGTCAGAGAACCATCAAGGAAGTGCTAGTACAGTGGAAAGATATGACTCCAGCAGATGCCACTTATGAACCAACTACCATTCTGCAGCAGTTTCCACATCTCAAGCCTTGAGGACAAGGCTGTTTTTAAGGGGGCGGACATGTTAAGGTCCTAAACCGCACATAGGTAGATCAATTTATTCGGATGTAATAAAGGTCAATATTAATAAGACCTTTCAATAAAATAGAATAAGGCGGATGTAAGAAGACCTAATAGAAGCTTCTGCTTCTAGAAGGATCTTCCTCTAGATGCTTCTCTTAATAGACATAGTTAGTATAAATAAGGGTTGAGGGTATGAAAAACCCTAGCTGGGATATTATTGTAACAGAGAGCTGCTCGACTGGAGGTTGCCCCCTCTAAGAGGCCTGTGAACATTGCTATCTGATTCAAAGTGCTATTTCTTTTGCTATTTCATATATCATTTCTGTGTATTGTGAATATTATGCTGGATATTTTACTGTTATTCTGTCATTTCTAGCATTTCATTTCTGTTCTGCATATTTTATATATCTGGTATCTTGCAGAGTCCAAACCATTTAGGAAGAAATTAAGACAAATAAATCCTATGTTGTTTCCTATTATGGAGAAGGAGTTAAAGAAGTTGTTGGATGCCCAGATCATCATGCCTTAGAGATATTCATACTGGGTAGCCAAACTGGTCCTGGTGAGAAAGAAAAGTGGGGAAATAAGACTTTGTGTCAATTTTAGGAACCTGAACAGGATCTCAAAGAAAGACAATCACCCCTTGCCGAAAATGGAACACATATTAAAAAGGGTAACTGGCTCATCAAGGATATCTGTTATAACCCTAAATTGCACCTCACATGCTTATCAGGCATCAGGCCAACTCATATCCCTTCCTTACCAAAGCCATGCTGAATAAACTCTTGAAAATCCTCTTAAAACAAGTGGCACACTCCCTAACCCACTACTGCATGCGTTGGAACGCTGGCAAGCCTCTTACAGCACGCGTTTGAACGCTGGCAGGCCTACTACAACCCACGTTTACCTAACAAAGAACAAAAACAGGAAAGTTGTCGACGAGTAAAAAAGCTATGGGTTAGTTAACTGAAACTCCCAGCCATGCATGGCCAAGATTTCATCCAAAACCCTAGCTCCTTCTAGCCTATAAAAGAAGGGGTAGGGGTACTATTCTGAGGAGGAAAAAGATAGCAAAGAAACTCTTCCCAATTGCCGAATCCATTTGTCCCAACCCTTTAGCCTTTCCTCAAGCTTAAGGAGAATTAAAGAAAAGCAGTTGGAGGAGAAAGAAGAGGAGGAGCCCAGGATCAGGATCGAGGAACGGTGTCCCGTCTCTATCATTATTGTAAGTTGATTCATCTTGAGATTAATAAAATAATACTTTTCCCGTCCCAATGCACGAGTTATATATATTTTATTTGATTTATTCTTAATCTCTAACCCTCAAGTAGAAAAATAGCATGCATGCGTAGTGTTTTGTCTCGATTGCAAGATTTTCTTTGCAAGGAGCAGCACAAGCAAGCGGATAAAGCGCAACAGAGGATCTACATCAAACATCGATAAAAAAGGTTAGTAGGTCTTTTCCATGCTTGTGTGTGAAAAAGGGGTTTGAGTATTGGGGTGATAGGTTAAAAGTGGTTTCTTTAAGGTCATGATCTGCGTACAAGTTCAGCCCTAGTTTTTTAGTCCATAGGGTATTATTTCCCAACAACAATATCCATGATTGATGACTTTTCAGGATACAATCAGATCTCAGTCCTTCTTAAGGACAAAGAAAAAATAGCCTTCACCACTCCTTGGGGAACATTCATGTATGCCAAAATGCGCTTTGGATTGATGAACATGGGAGAAACCTTCCAGAGAGCCATGGATATCGTTTTCATTGGAGAAAAGGACAAGTTTGTGGTTATATATCTGGATGATATTACATTCTTCTACAAATCAGATAGAGAGCACTGTGAGCATTTAAAAAGGGTTTTCCTGAAATGTAGGAAATTTGGTCTCTCCTTAAGTCCCAATAAATCGTTGTTTGCCATCAAGGAGGGAAAATTATTGTGGAATATAGTATCTACTGAGGGAGTAAGAATTGATCCTGTAAGGGTGGAAGAAATACAAGCCTTGTCACTCCTGAGATCCAAGAAAGAAGTCTAGTCTTTCTTGGGAAAAGTCAATTTTGTGAGAAGGTTTGTTTCAAATTTCGCTGAATTGGTGAAGCATATCACAACCATGCTTAGGAAGGGGAACGAAGTGAAATGAACTGCTCAGCCTAGAGAATCCTTCAACCAAATTAAGAAGGCATTGAATGAGGCACCCGTGCTGATCAGTGCCGATTATTCCAAGGATTTCTTAGTTTTTTCCTTTTCTTCGTATGATACAGTAGCGACTGTTTTGTTGCAAAAAAATGTTGAAGGGATAGAACAACCTATTTCATTTTTCAACAGAGCATTGAGGGATGCAAACATAAGATATGACATAATGGAGAAGCATGCCTATGCCTTGGTGAAAGCCCTCAAATATTTCAGAGTCTATGTTTTGCATTCAAAGATCATTGCATATGTTCCTTCAGCTTCTATGAAGGAAATTCTCATTCAACCTGACATAGACGGGATAAGGGGCAAGTGGATCACCAGGATCCTTGAATTTTATTTGGAAATAAAACCCACCAAGCTAGTTAACGACCAAGGTTTATCCAAGTTATTGGATGAATCTAATTGTAAAGATTTGGGGGTTAACTTCATCAACACTTGCTCAAAAAACGAGCAGGCTGAGGCTTTTGATATAAGTCTTCAAGACAACCCTCCATTGGCATTATATATTTTATGTAGGAGTTGCAGCCTCCAGATGGTATGGGAAGGAGCAAGACAAGAGATTTAAAGCTCAAAGCAATCATATATTGCCTTATTGACGAGGTTCTGTATTGAAAAGATCCTCTAGGAGTTCTCTTAATATTTATGGACCCACAAGAGGCCCAAAATACTATATTTGAGTTCCACAATAGCCTAGGTGGGGGACATCATTTCTGGAAAGCCACCGCCTACAAAATTCTCAAGTCTGGGTACTACTGGCCTACCTTATTCACTGGCATCTGTGCGAAAGTCAGGGCTTGTATCAAATGTCAAATTTTTTCTGGAAAGAAGCAACTCAAGTCTCTTCCATTGAAGCCTATACTAGCTTCAGGACCCTTTCAACAGTGGGGTTTGGAATTTATCGGGGAGATTCATCCTCCTTCAAGTGGTCAACACAGGTGGATCCTAACTGTGAAATATTATGTCACCAAGTGGATAGAGGATATCCCCATAAGGAACACTTCTCATAAGGTGATTATTGGTTTTCTAGAGGATATTATATCAAGGTTTGGTTTCCCGACCAGAATCGTCACTGACAACGCTGCATCCTTCAAAGATAAACCTTTGATCAGGTTTTGTGAGAAATTTTGAATTGCACTAATTCACTCTACCCCCTACTATCCGCAAGGTAATGGATTAGAAGAATCCTCTAACAAAATCCTGGTAAATATCATCAAATTATTTCTATAGGATAACAAGAAAGCATGGGATTCAAACCTCAAATTTTCTCTGTGGGCTGATAGAGTGACAACAAAGCAGTCCTTGGGCATCTCTCCTTTCCAATGTGTATATGGGATTGAGGCAGTTTTTCCTTCTCAGCTCGCCTTTCCTGTGGTGAAGTTATTCCAAGACTTCTAGGAAGAGATTGATGACATGATCAGAATAATTCATCAACTGGTAGAAGTGCAGTAGGCAAGAGAGCAACTTCTAGACAAAGTGCATCACCGACAGCAGAAAATCAAGGAGACCTTTGACATGAAGAGAAATAAGGAGGATTTTCATCTGGGAGATCTGGTACTCAAATGGGATGTGCCTAAGCAGGACAAGGGAAAGCATGGAAAACTTGAATACCTTTGGATTGGACCCTTCCAAATCTATGAGAAGTTCCCAAATAACACTTACATCTTGCAAGATTTGGAGGGAGACGAAGTCTTTGGTGGTCCGGTAAATGGGCACTTCTTGAAGATCTTTTTTGTTTAAAGCCGTAGTCGGTGTCCTTCCATTGTAAATATCGTTCATGTTGCATGTTTAATTTGTCTTGTTTCTAATAGAAGACTCTACAACCCAACAATAAGGCATTGAAGCCATGAAAGGAGTTCTTAGCGTCTTTTAGGGAGGACTCTATCCCCCATGGAGCCTAATGTTAGCACATAAACTTATCAAGGTATTTAGAGTCATGTTTCCTGCCTAGGTCTGTAATTTTGTTTGTCTTTCCTCCCTGTGCAGACCCGATTGTAATTTTTCCTCTCGCTTGTGGTTTTCCTTTCATTTGTCTTCATCTAGTTGATCGACCTATTTTCCTTGTCAGGCCGCCTGAAATCCATCGGCCATAATCCTTTCTATTTTCCCTAGGGTCGATGCATTTCTCACTTTTCCTTTGGCAATGATCATCTTATTCTCCCCGAGCCTCCAGCCAGTCACCCAATAATCTTTCATAGGCTGCAATCATGACCACCAAGCACAAGAATTGAAGTGGTTTGATGAAGAAGCAAATCAAATGAGCGGGCAAGTTCAGTCTTCAACGAAGGCAAGCAAGTGCGGGAATTGGAAGTTCAGGGTTCTTGTCATAAAGGTGCATCCATAGCCCGTAGTCCCGAGGCCCGAAATGTCGATGTAATCTGGGCCATCCAATCAAAGGAGATGCGTGGCACCCAATTTGAGGGATCACGATTTCATGATTCGAAGGTTTGAGCATGAAGGACCTCGTGAAATCGTGAAATGTGAAATTTTGACATGCCTATGAACTGGGCCCACGGTCATAGCCTGAGGTCATATTGAAAAGAAAGGCCATAGAGAAAGTAGGCGTTGGCCTACCGGTAGGTAGCTAAAACATTCGAGTAACCAATCGTAGCCATCAAAATCAGGGCAGATCCTGTCGTTGATCCAGATGGACCATTTCGTGGATTCAGGCATCGGAACATTATGAATCGAGGGGAGTGAGAACTCTCGATATGAGAAGTCTCGAAATTACATTTGTTTAAGTGAAAGGTCACAAGCCAATATCACTTAGGGAAATGAAAGGGAGCCACGCAAAGAATCAAAGTGCCCGAGTCAGACACAGAGAAGGACTGTGTGGCCTTGATCCACCAGAGTTGACTCAAAGAAGTTGTGAGCTAACCTGGACATCCATGGGTGTCAAGCTCCACCCCGATCCCAATGTAGTTAGTCAATGGAAGCAGGGGGGGGGTAGTTGAAAGCTTGTTTGACCCTGTAAATGGAAATCATGGGAGTGTCGATCGTGGAGGCAGGATTTCAGCCCAAGGTCTCTCTATCAATGAAGTTATCTGTAAATCCCATACTGATCTGAGATCACGTCTAACAGAAGAATGTATGTGCAGTCTGTCAGGAGAAGAAAAATATGTGAAGCCTTGAATATAGTGACCAGAGCATGCTTTTGCAGGGGGTGAGTTTCTTTGAGTATATATACTCAGTTTTTATATTTTGTAAAGGTTGATGGTAGAGCAAAGCTCTCGAAATGTAAAGTTTTAATAAACTCTATGTTGATCTGGTTATGTATATGCATTTGGAACTTCTTGTTTAATGACAGCCAACTTTTTTACTTCCTTTTGTTTCCTTCTGACACTGAAAGAGTTCATGGTTGAATGATTCACTTGAAATATTGTGACTTCATTATGATGAAAGTTTGATGACAATGTTGTTTTAGTTCCTTTCAGTTTCTATGAGATTTAAATTCAAGAAGTTTTTGTGTTTAAATTGTTCCTCCTTGGGCTGCTGAAAGTCTTGATGTCCTTGGCATACCTCTACATTTTCTCATTGGAGTCTTCCTCTTACTTACCCTTACTACAATTTACTGTCTAAAT
Organism: Picea mariana; assembly: GCA_032191745.1. Classification (NCBI taxonomy): domain Eukaryota; kingdom Viridiplantae; phylum Streptophyta; class Pinopsida; order Pinales; family Pinaceae; genus Picea; species Picea mariana. The sequence goes on from JASDQU010010712.1 coordinate 130,537, forward strand.
TTAAATCAAGACCTCAACTACTCGTGCATATCAGTCCAGTTTTTTGAGTTAAAAGAATATTTTCTTAAGACTACGCCCATCTGACCCTTTTTAACCAATTTGTGGCATAAACTTTGATGGGTATCAGGCTTACCTCTTCCGCAATCCAGGGGTGAATTATGGTGCTAACAGAAGGGTTAGTATGGGAGAAGTACAACTAGTCAATGTTCACGATTCGGCCCTCGTGTGGAAACAACAAGACCTAAAAAACTGTGGAAACCACTACATGCATTACATAGGTCCAACTCCTTCCTAACAGAAGGTTGTAGTCGAGAGATGCATCGACCAATTCAACTTCGATGCACATGATCTTCCCTCCTAACTACATGGGGAAAGAAGGAATGATTCCATGTGTTCTGAAAGAACAACAGTTATAAGAAGTAAGAAAAGTAGGCAACATAGACAAAACAGGTTGGCCAATGGACTTCCAACACGCCAATGACATCATGCAAGTTGAAGTGCCCTCATCAACCACCGTCTATAATATATTTTGAGTAAAATATCTCATGGTGTAAGCCACTACTATCTGAAACACAACTTGGTAAGGGAGATGAGGTTTCAAGTCGGTTGGATCAAGAACAATCGATCTCGTATTACAAGTCTCTAAAGATCCCAAGACGTATATTAGAGGCTTTCTCTATGAAGGGAATCTCTGGAGGACCTCCAAAGTGGACAATATGCAAGGGATTTGTGCCAATTCTTCCACCACAGGGTATTTATGAGCAACCCTCATGTTCGGATTATGAGAATATTTCTTGAACTCCCTTTTCGGGATGCATGTCATTGTTTCTCCCATCGTCTTCTCGATCTGGAGAGGAACTGGTGGGTTTGTGTATTCTTTACCCTTATTGACAGATTCCAATGTTCAGTAATCTTGGGTCTTGGTCGCTATATGAGCGTTACCTTTTACCATATAAAAATTTGTGGCTAAGGTATTACTAGAAGACATGGGGGGTCTCCGACTGCCCACATACGTGCTCGAAGAAGCTGAGGCTTGAGCCATGTTTTCCCCATGTGGAAATGGTTTTGTCAACATAGCAATTTACTTTTGTGCCAATATCATTTGGGCCTCCACAAGTCAAGGGAATAGGTGATTTGGGTGGTCCTTCATACAAAGGTTACACATATACTTTGACTTTTTCTTCTCTCTGTTTCCCCCACAAACATTGTAATTAGGCTTCTTATCCCCTTTACCCTTCTTGTTTAGTTGTTTTTTCTTTCCTTCAGGCTGTTGGTTGGCCTTTAGGTTCATCAACTGCACACTATGTACGTTCTACATTTGGGTAGGGGGAACAACCAAACCATAGGTCTGGTTGGTCGTTGTCTATTGTATCAACAATTGTTGCAATTGATTTGACAACAGATCAATGGAATTTCATTATGCTGAACCAACTATACCATCGGCATGTGGTCCATAATTTTGTCTGGCCTTATTGAGGATGGACTGTGGCACATATGGAAAGATATCATAGAGTAATCCAGACTGAGAGTAAATCAGTTTGAGCTGTTTCACTCTCATTATTGCTTCCTCCTCTGAAAACACTCTCGAAGTTGCAACATCCTTGGAAGAAACTAGCACCAAAGACTTCAGGAACCACTCCAGTAAGAAATTCGGTGGGACCTATACCTTAATCAATATATTTTGACGCCACCATTCTCGGATGTGATCTAAGATATGATTGGCCTTAGAGTTCTCAAATTTGGCCAACAAATTGGTGCCGACATCGTATCTCACGGGTAGTTGGAAATGGTTTAGGAACACCATCGCCAAGTTGTTAAAGGAAGAATACCTTGAGCATTTGAGCTCAATGTACCATTTCATGGCACCCCTGATAAGAGTGCGTTGNTGTCATGTGATCACCCGAGTCTTCGTCAGGCTTTCCTTCGAATTTTGGAATATCCGAGGGAAACTTAGTCGACATGGGGGGCCAATGTAGATCATGAAAAATCAGTTCGTTAAGTAACCTTGACAAGTCTGGAAGATCTAATGTTTCCAAAAATGGTAGTTTGGGTTGAGTACTATGTACAGAAAAAAGGGGGTTTGGAGTTTGACAAGCACCAATTTGTTAGGAAATGTTGGGTTGTTGGCCAGGGTTCTGGTAGACACCGTGGCCTTGACCAGCGTACAAAAAATGTGTTTTCTCAAATATCATCAGTTGATTCTTGTAATTGGATGACATGGGTTGGGCAGGGATTTATTGTCTAAAACCAGGGTTGCCCTCAGCCAAGATGACAGTGGAAGAAAAATATTTATTACCAAATGCACCAAACAAAGAGAACAACATGGATCCCACCATTGTAGTATAATACAGAGGTCATAAACTTCTTTCTCCAAACAATATATAGTTAGCACTCGGCCTGATGGGATGTTGGAAATCACCATCGAGTGAGGGGAACGAAGGAGGTATATGACCCCCTTTGTAAGGGATAACATTGAAGGGGACTGAAGTGTCCTTAGTATACTCTTACACATGAGAATTTGATCTCCTTGCCCCTAGAACCATGTTATTTAAGGTGGAGTAGGTAAGGATGGAGTTTGAATCAAGGTCAGGCATCCCATATGAAAATGGAGGGCCCGTCGCACTCTGTGTGAACGAAGTAGTGTTCACCACTGATGACGGTATCAGACCACTGCTTGAGGTAGAGGGGGTCGAGACCATTGTGGTCTGGACAAACAAAGGTGGGTTAGGAGGAAACATACTCCCTATAGTAGTAGCTGAAACTGAAGTATGAGGACTTCCAGATGAAGTAGCAACATTTGCTTCCATAGCTACTTGTAAAACTATCCGACACTCGTAAGGTGTTACCCTCAGAGGGACAACTTGTAGAAATATTGGTGCCGACAAGTCCGTGATTGAAGGGTTGGCTGGCCTGAGAGATTTCTCTCCAAGGTCAGAAGTAGTAGATTCCTCCGGATTCGAGTAATCTCCTATCGGAGATGGCTCAGGCACAATTTCCTCTGGCCTGGTCACTTTGAATGACCTTTGTTGGTCAACTATTCATCGTAAGTAGAGTCAATAATCGAGTGGACCACAATGAGCAGGATAAAAATTTTGAAACCTACCAAGGGTGTCAAAAGCAAGTGGTCTGAAAGACAATAGAGGATCTCAAATAGATTCGAGGTCCATGACGCTCCATAGGTAAATGCGAGTGATAGTATTCCCATGAAAGATCTTCAATATGCATTCCCCACTACGTTTAGTCCAGATTTGGAGGGGTTATCTTTGCTCCCTTTCCTCACACGACCTCATGTTTAGCCCCAATGTTAGAGGGGGTTCCCGGATAAATTTCACATCACTAAACTTTAACCCTCCCTAGCTCTGACTCCGATGTTTTTTTAAAAGCCTTTAAGAGTTTCCTCTCCAACCTAATTCAAGGCTCTAACCCTAAACTAGTTGGTTGACCCTACAAACATAAAATTCTAATTAATTTTAGATTTAGCGTTTGGTTTAAATGGCTTGTTTAACTCAAAGGATACGACAGTGAAACTAGTGGTGTTTATGAGAGATGAAAAGAGGAGAAAAAGATGAAACTCTAAAAGAAAAATTATTTCTAGTTAAAAGTAAATATTTACAACTAACTCTTTGTAACCAACTTTTTCATAACTAAATTTTTCAAGATATTTGAAGACCTAAAATGAAATTCCGCTCGACTACGAACTACTTGAGTTCTAAGAAATCAGTAAAGAACTTAAAAAAATGAATTCTTTTTCCTATCAAGTAAAATAACTAAATCCAACTACTTTACCAAACTAAGAATGAATTTTTTTTATTTTTTTTTTCAATGCTTCAAATAGGAAAAACTTGAAATAAATATTTTTTTCTCTTTTCTTTAAAGAAAATGAAAGGGGGAAAAAGAAGTAGAAGACAAGACTGAAACAAACCTTTGGCCTGTTGCGGATCGCAGGGAATCACTAAACACACTAAACAAGCCGATCAAAAACTCAAAGTCTCACCTAAAACCCTTTCAGAAATAAACACAAGAAATGTAAAACATACAAGCAAAATGAAATCTAACCCAATCTATGACTGTAAAAGCAGAGATGCTGAACACTGTCAAGAAATCCTGAGAAGTACAAACCTCAATCGAGAAAGAGATTAGATGCCTCTTTTTCAAAAAAAAAATCTTGAACCAGGTACGCTACTATTGTTTCAACATCCTACGTATGTACGCAGATTGATTACTAGACAGGGTGCATATGTATGCGGGCTAACCCACTGTAGGGAGCATACACCTCTGTATTTCCTTAAAAAAAAAATAAAATAGACATATTGATAGAGAAGGGAGAACAGGTATGGCACCAAAAGGTGACATAAATCCCTTAGAAGACTCAGAAGACTCAACAGAAAATTGAAAGGTATAAAAACCAATTAGACACCCAGAATCCCCTAAAACCCTAGAGGCTTCCCCAGTATGTCCGCCATTTCTGCTAGCGGGAAAACCCCCCCTATGAATACACCAGGGTTTACAATGTAGAAAGATCAATTAACCATTTAAAATTCAACTACTTCTATAACTACCCCAAACATTCCCAAGACTCATACAAGAAAAAAAAAGATGAGAGGGATCAGGTAACTATACCTCTACTCCACATCTGGTGATGATCCCCTCACGCTTGGAAGCTTCGCTGAATCCATGCCTCCTCCCAAGGTTGGCATGCATTCAAAGATAGACAAACAAAAATATACAAGCATGCAATTCATATACAAATTAGGGTTAGACATTAGAATGTCAAAAGATAAACCATTAAAATCATTCAATACACCATGATTTGGGACAGGAAAAATACTTATTTTATTAATAACTCAATGATTATACCTTTACAAACAAAGCCGACTACTGCTCCATGAACCTAGTCGGGGCTCCTCTTCACTAAGATCCAAGTGCACCTATGTATGGATTCTTCTCTCAACCTTATAATCTCTTCTTGGGAAGTGAATGGGTTTCTGATGGAGGAAGAAGGGCTAATTGGGGAATGTTGAGGAAATTCCCACAAAAGGGTTGCAGTTACTTGGGGAAAGAAGGGTATTTGAAACAGAAAGAGTTTCATTGTTCTTATGTCTATATCTAGAATGAGACCCCAACACCTCCTTTTATATGAAAAAATGATGGTTATTCGGTTGGGTGGCGGGCTATAGGCGATGGATTAGTTGGTAAACCACCCAATAGCCCGTAATCTCAACGAATTCCTTGAAATTTTTTATTTTTTGCAACTTTTGCAAGTATACGCTGGTTGTAGTGGTGAAACATGCATACGTACGCGGGATGTTGTGGTGAAAAAAGTGTATGTACATGGACAATATTGGTGGAGGGCGCGTACATCTTCAAAAAATGGGTTTTTTAGAAGAGAAACACAGTGATGGCTTGGAAAAAAAATCAAGTAAGAGGGCCAAAGGCCATGTATGCATGTGTAGAGAAATTTAGGGTTATAACCACCCTCATACTTTATCCCCATGGGATGTTTCTCTAAGTATGATTTTTTTGGATTGCTCAGAGGGGGGGTGAATCGATAATAGAGCAATTTAATTCTTTTTAACCACAATATGCAAGTGTTATATCAATGTAGCATTATAATCCAATATTTGCAAAGTAAATAAACAATGAACAAATGAGAAATCATACACATACACAATACACCCTTGTTTTTACGTGGAAACCTAAAGCGAGAGAAAACCACAAAATGTTTTTTTCTTATATGTCTTTAAGAATTACATTCATTGGAAGCACCAACTTCCTTTGTTTTCCAGCCGCAACTAGAAGGAGGCTCCAACCCCCTAGTTTCTCAGGATACAACCCAAGGGAAGCTCCAACTCCCCAATTCTCTGGCTACAACTAGAAGGAGCCTACAACCCCCTATGTTCTTCGACTACAACCACTTGTCCTTCCCCATCTAGCTTCCCTGACTTATATGTAGAATGATGGAACCACTGTCACACTGTCACTATGAAGTATACTGCAGTAAACTTGTACCTTTAAACCTGCACCAAGCAACTTAAACCATGCATCAACCTATACCTAAACCTGTAATCAACCTACACCATAAAAAAATGCATCAACCATGCACCAACCTGTACCTCAACCTGTAATCAACATGTACCATAAACAAGTGCATAAACCATGCACCAAACTGTAATCAACCTATACCATAAACAAGTGTATCAACCATGCAACAACCTATACCTCAACATGTACCATGGACAAGTGCATCAACCATGCACCAAACATGTACAAATAACATATCACAACTGTTGGGCCCTTCATTTTTGGATAAGGAATTGTGAAAGTTTTGACTGAGCACGAGTTGTGAAAGCTTCAATAGAGGCTGAATAGTAGAATGAGGAAGAGCAATAGAAATTAGTTGCAAAATTCAGTGCAACACCAGCTAAACAACAAACAGTTGCAAAAGAACAAGGAAGCATGCGAGATGAAATAGAATACACAGCCCAACTATATATAGGACTGAAGATAAGTGTAAAATTGTTGTTGTTGACATTGTTGTTGTTGTTGGTCAGTTGATTACGAGTTGGTTCCAAGTTGATTTTGGGGAGTTGAGTCAATTCGCGTTTTGAGTCTGTAATGAATTTGATCTATTAGTTTGAGAATTGGGGCTCTACGACATGAGTCCAGAGTCAAGAGTCTGTACAATGCACTGTTGTGTAATTATGAGTCTATAATCAAAGAAATATTATGAAGATAATATGAAGAAGGACCTAAATTTTCAAATATGATGTGTCTTTGTTTGTTTTCCTTATGCATTATTGTTCTTGTTTCTGGGTTATAAGTTATACTCAATGGTTCTGTGTTTAGATTCTTGTTCTTAACATAAGTAGGTTCGATTCTTGCACATATATGTTTCATATCTATTTATGTCTCTTGTGAAATATCAAGGATGAGTCTTGAAGGCTCTATGGATCCTCTTAAGTCTTTTCCCTACCCTTCCCTATCTATCTGTCTCAGCAACGCTTCAGGTGAGACTTCTTTTCTTTGAAGGAGATAAAAATGCTAGTGCTCTAGACTACATGATACCTTTTGTTGGTAACCAGAGAAGGACCCAGGTTTGATGAAACTTGCACCAACAAAATAGTTTCGTTGTTGAGACCTGCATTAAAAGGGAAACTGTAGGGATAATGCTTCCACAGATCCATAGATCTGGTATTGATCAATGGTGGGAAATAAATTGTGACGCCTTCATATGGAAAGAAGCAAAACTGAGGAGAAAAACAATGGAAAACACTCGCGAAGCAATCTTTTACTCAGAAAGATCGAGTGACCAGTACAAGATTTTCTGGGTTAAATTCCTGGAAGAATTTTTCCACTGGATAAAGAGGCTCCAAGAAGCTCCAGAGTTCCAAGGATGAGTCAAGAGGATCTACATGTGGGGCATTGAAAATCTAGCAGCACTTCAGAGGTTGGATTGTCCAGACATGGGAGCAGTAGATTTCTGGGTCAGCACCACATTAGAGGGATATATCATTGAATTTGTAGTTGAGAACCACCAATCTTTCTCGCGAGCAGAGGAAATTTTCAAGAATGATGCAAGGGGAAGACTGTTGAGAGAAATCCCATTATGGATTAAGGTTTTATTAATGGAGGAGGGGATGTTGACTATATCCCCGACTGATATGGAATCATAAACACCCTCGCTTGGGGTAGGAAGAGGCAGGGTGAGAGTCATGGCATGAGAGAGGGGAAGGTTTCTTTGAAAAATGGGGGGGAAACAACAAGAAACAAACTGGAGAGATGATCGAGCCTTGAGGAGAACTTCCAAAGTTAAGAAGTGGCAGTGCAACAAGATCAAGAAAGAAACAATATAGTCCGAGAAGTTGAGGAAAGAAGGCGGATTAGGAGAAGTAGAGTAAAGATAGAGGGAAGATTTGTAGAAGATGAGAAGAAATGAACTACTGGCCAGTCAAAGATTAAATGAGAGAGAAGCGCAGAGAGAAAGAATTCCCTAGGAGGTGGGACAAGAAGGAGAAGGTGCAGACATTAGAGAGGATGAAATCAACATGAATATTGAATAAGAAAGAGAAGATTCAACCCCGATAACAGGAGAGATCGGGAATCCGTCTGAAGATATCATCCTAGTGGAAGCAAATGAGACACCCTAGATAAAATAAAACTTCCCCAAAGCCAGTGGCACTAGCCTTGAATTACCCACACCCCAAGTGTCTTCTATACAAGCAGTAAGTTTGATACTACCTTCTCATGCTAGTTCTGTTCCAGTGCAATTAATTAATCATTCAAAACCAGGAAGTACGAGTACAGGGAGGATATTGGGATCCCATGGTAGATCGCAAGTAGGACCGTTAGGGTTCATATTGATAGGAAATATGAGATCAACAATGGCTGGCCATGCGGGAGGTTCGATTGCCCGATACCAAGAATTTTGGGGTAAGGGAGATGAAGACTCTAAGGTAGCTAGAGAGGTAGTGGGGGGGGCCAGAGGGCCCATAGTGATAATAGTGGAGGTCATTCAATGTAAGGTGGACTAGGTTCACTATATTATTAAATAAGGTCCACTATGGTAGTTAGATATAATAAATGGGTAATTAGATATAATAAGTGTNTGATGGTAGCACTATATAAAGGGGTTAAAGCAATGTAATGAGACATGAAGAGAAGTATTGTATTTGGATTTGAAGCTCATTAGGAGGATGCTCCCTCGAAGAGGCAAGTGAACAAGAGAGGATCCCTTCCATAATAGGATCCATTGTATGGTGTTGCCCTACCTCAAGGGTTTGATATAATAAAGTTATGTTGTTCTATATTGTTGTTCTATATCTATTGTGGTGCTTTTTTATTCAGTATTGGGTTCTTAACAAGTGGTATCAGAGCACTTTCCTTGGCAGACATTGTGGGCAAATATTTTTTATTTTTGCATATTTTTTTTCAGAGAAGAAAAAAAGAGGGCCGTGACATTCCATAAATTTTCGGTATATTTATGTACAAAATTTGTATAAAAATGTTGAATATATGAGTTCCTATCATAAAAACACCTGATTTGAAAAACAAAATCGTCCGAAACGGAGTCTGGAAAGTCAAGAGATTGAAGTTTTAAAATCTGTAAATTTTCATGATTTTTTCTGCGGACGGCGGCGATAATTTTTTGTGTGTAGCATCTAGAGGCTGAATTTTCCCAAATAAATTACAGATCTACGTTCCTCTCACAATTTCACTCAATTTCAAAAAAACAATCAGCCAAAATGGAGTCCGGGAAGTGAATTTATGAGCATTTTAACTTCAATAGTTTTTTAGGGTTTTTTCAGAAAAAACCGTGATTTTTTGTTGTAACTTATTGGGTCTATTTTTGGTTTTTTTTTCATGAAGGATGATGAAACAAAGAGTTCATATGGTGATTAGATGGATATTTCGTCTCAAAACCTGAAAGAAATTCTTGAATCATTCAAAGCCCAATTGTTTCACACATTGGATGATAGATTGGATGCATTTGTACATGGCCTCACATACAGCCTCACATACAGCCTCACATACAGTCTCAATGATAGTTTTCGTAGTATTCAAGATTCATTGAATAACATGCAGGAGATATTTCTTATGGAGGGCCTCAGGGATGAATATAATCAAGAAATATATGCTTGGTATGATTTTGAGGCCGATTGTGATGATTGGTATATGGATAGTTGTCATTTCTGGGATGACAACCACTTTCATATTTTATTTGATGACTCTAATCCACCTTCTGTAGAGAGAATCAATGTGACAAATCAAGAGCCAATGATTATTACAAATTTCCATTCTGCATATGCTACAGTGGTATTATTCCTTTCAGATTCAGCTACGACCCTTTTCCACTGTGTGGATGGATCTTCTTATTTGGATCCACATGATAGGTGTCAGTCTTTGGAGCATCATTTGGAGTTGGTTATTGGGTTCCAAAATCTTCCACGGGGAGTTTAGATGAGCACTTGGACATGGGAATCGAGCTTACAATGGTGGTTGGACTACTTCAGCATGGTGGCTTTCCTTTCTACATGGGACCTTGGTTCTTCAGTCTTCTTCAACATTATGGTCCACAATTATCCATGGGACCCTGGTATATGGTTTTACATCAAGCATTGAGGACAATGCTTTTATAAGAGGGATGGAATGTAAGGTAGCTAGAGAGGTAGTGGGGGGGCCGAGAGGGCCCATAGTGATAATAGTGGAGGTCATTCAATGTAAGGTGGACTAGGTCCACTATATTATTAAATAAGGTCCACTATGGTAGTTAGAT